>OMNW01034454.1:28354-76291 GCA_900303245.1 Selene dorsalis | reverse complement strand
GAAAAGAAATAATGAAAACTTTATGACCCAGCTATTCTGACAGGTCAAAAACAGGTAGTCACGTGCAGCAAATTTAACTACAGTAGGACTCTGACCGTTAATAAAAAAATAAAATTAAATGAAACTTCCTGTCCTGCTTACTGAAACAAACTAAACGAAATGACACAACTTCCATGCAAATACAACGATAGGAAGTGAAACAAGCATTGCTGGTAAATGTCAGCCACATTTAAATCACACTGTAAAATTATCCCAGTTTACATATAATCTGGATTGATTAAAATAAACCTAATGCAACTAGTATTATTATGATTACTATTATAATATTATTGAAGAAATGACACAGTCAGGTTTGAAGCTTCTCCTACAATCACATACACCATGAACAACAACAAACTGCTGAGTGCGCAGGACGTACTTTCCTTCCCTTAGTGACAACAGCGAGTAAACACAAAACATAATGATGTGCTGTCTCTGAGGCCGTCTTTACTGCACTAAATGTTCAGTTCTGTGACTCTGTATCTTTAAATGATCAGTGTAGCTACCTGTTGACGATGTGATAGTAGTTCCAGCTCCAGCTGCCAAGGCACAGACCAGGTGGGATATGACCAATAATATGCACCTGAATAAAAGAAGAAAATGACAGAGGATGATTATTGTACAATAAAAGGATATATTTTATTGCAATGTCACGCTGAACAGCAGCTGCTAGAGGGTAGTAAAGTGAAACACAGTAAGTCATTACCTAGATCTGGAATGAGATATGATATAGATAAACAACGTTAAAAGTGGATAATCTACTCTTAACTCCACTTTTCAGTTAGTAATGTTACACCCTTTCATACGCTGCCTTGTTTTTGTCAGTGTTTGTTTTTGCAGCTCTAGTCACCTTCTCTCCCTTGTCTTCACTGGCCTGAAGTACATGAACCAGCCACTGCAGCTGGTTGGCAGGGTCAGTAGAGTTCACCATCAGCCAGAAATTCTCTCGGGCACAAAAGTTCATGTTGAGGGACACCACCCTGAGACCAGGTTGAACCTCCACTGTGTAAAATCCTCCATATCTGAAATTAAACACACAGACATAGCTGAAGGACAAATCTCCGCACTCTTCACACAATGATCTTAGAGATGTGGCCACTTCTGTTTAGAAAGAGTGACGCATCTGATCATGCATATGATCGAAACAAAACCCTCTGCTTGACTTTTCTCTTTTTTCCCTTTAGAAACAGGATTTATCTCTTATCTACAAGGTGCACAACAAATGTCAACAAGCACCCAGATAACAGAAATTTTACAATTAAATTAAATAAAAACACAAATATCAATAACCTTAAAGTCTTCAAAGCTTGCTCTGGTAGCCAGCTTGACCACTCCTCCGCCATTGTGTCATAGAGCCAAGCCGAGGATCTGTTACCATGAACAAAGGGTGGCGGGAAGCTGTTGACGGGTGTGCTCTCATGGTTCCCTACAGCAGGGTAAACTGTCACATTAGGTCCTAGGTGCCTGCACAGAAGATATGAGGAGGAGTCAATAACCAGTTTGGGTGAGTTTGGTAGCACAAGACAAACCAGCTGATAAAAGGTTAAATTAGAGCGACTGTGTTATCAAGACAATCCAATAGCAGCCGTCAATCACCAGTGACAAGAAAGACCGGTCTGATATTTCAACATCAGTTAGAGGTCAAGATATCTGCAGTAGATTTCACATGTGCACATAATGTTATATGTTAAAAAAAAAACAGTGATGTTCATCGTGTGTCAAAAAGCACAGAAGGAAAAGTTACTTGTGGATGAGTCTGGAGATGACTGTGAGCTCTGACAGCTGTTGTTTCCTGGTCTGAGACCAAACATTGTGAGCTGGTATATCCCCGGTCCAGTAGACCCAGTCCCAGGGTCCGGTCCTGGCAGTATTTTCCAGCAGGTTCTCCACTGTACGCAGAGGCAGGTCACACTTACTGTAGGTTCCCCAGTACCCAGCCTCTCTCCGCCTCCAGCTGGGAGAGCCCGAGTCTTTACGACAACACAGAGGGTCCTTGCAGTCTGCAGCGCTGCCGGCCACATACTCCTGTCAGGGGGACATGGTTTTTTTTTAGGACTTAAATATCAGGTGATCAAAATCATGCCCTCGTTTTCAGTTTAGTCCAGATTTCCTGGGAGAACGCCAAAATCCTTTCGAGTAAATCAATAACTTTAACCTTCTGGATGGTGCAACCTTGTGGTCTTTGAATTAGCAGTGACGTAATATGACGCTGCATTTAATGCGTAAACTTCCTGATATACAAACTTTAAGGTATTATAAGTCTACCAGCACTTGCTATGATTATTTCAGTCCAGTTCTTTGACTGGTCTCTCTCACCTGGTCCCAGTGGATGTCAGTTAAAAACAGGACCCTGTTCTGTGGAGAGCCAGGCTTCGGAGGACACGGCGGTGTAACGGGCGGCTTGGGGACCTTTGGCAAGGTGATGTTCCAGGGTGCGTAGATGTCAAATTTGCCACAGGAAGGCCCCACCAGCAGGGCGCACGCTTCACTGGGCCACAGCAGGGACTCCTGCAGGGCCCGGATGATGTCGTCCCGGAACAGCTCCGTTATTTCCCGACACACCATCTCATCAGCCAGATGGAGACGGATACACGCCTCGCCTACTGCACGTGCCACTCGCTCTTCGTTTACATCACTCTAGGAGAGGTAACAAAGAGGCAGAGCAAAAATCAGAAACATTGCTTCACAGTTTCAAATCAAAACCTCAAACTTCCTGAAAGTCAAACAAAAATTAGCTGCAATCACATGAAAATTTCCAACTTCCTTAACCACAATATGATGCTTGACATCATGCAGAGGTCACCCTCTTGAGCCAGTGCAGCATCTCAGTTAAAAACCCAGACTTTTGGATGTGAACACCAAAACTCTGTCCAGTTCAAAAGTCATGTTTCAACAGAGATCAACAGCTCCAGGTCCACATGAGACCGTATGATGAAATGTCTCAAACAGATTTTAGGGCTGAATCAGCTGGAAAGATCCAAAAAGGTAATGACATTTTCAACAGGCAGAACAAGAAGTGGTCCTTCTCCATTTGGGGCCCCTGCGTTTGCTTGTAAACTTGAGTAAACCTGACACGGAGAACAAACAAAAACCGGTTCTGACCTATATCAAATGTGCAAACAAAGCACATTTAGCAATGGGACGTGAATTACTCGCCTCATTGTCCCAAAAATCACAATTAAATAAAGAAATCATCTTGATTTTCATCATTTTCAAACTGACAGATGCCACAACAATCAGTGAAACATCACCGTAAACTGAGGCAATAATTTAGAAAACTTTAACTACCAAAACAATAAAGAAGTGGAATAACAGGACGAGAACAAACTATGATGTACTTAAACATCACATCAGTCATTATCAGACTAACGAACAGTGTGTCATGATCTCTCTTCACAGTTGAACCGCTGAGTAACTAAAGACTAACCTCAGCAAGGAGGAGGAGAGCAGGTAGGTGCATTATTTTATCTCAGTCTAACATGTAAAGCAGATATGTTATCAAAATCACTTTTCTAATGATAAATGGCTGATGTATTTCTTTTCAGCGGTGCATATTATCTTTCTTCTGTTTGCCCACTGCCTATATACTGTAGACTAGGCTACTTTCATTCTGCTGTTGGACATTTTGACATTTCTGTCTTCCTCCACTCAACATGGTTGGTTTAACTTTTAACTGATGTTCCTGTCTGCAGCTTCTCTCAGTTTAATTTAATTTAAGCTCATTTTAAGTGAAACAGTGCACTTTTTCTTTGCATCCTCCTTAAGAACATGGATTTAAAAAAAAAAAAACAAGAGGACATTTTGACAGATTACCAGGAGGGCGATGTCCAGGATGGTGAAGACAGCTTTGCAGAGAGGACATGTGATATTTCTCCAGTTGAAGCCGGTGTGTGAGCGGCTGAGCTGCTGCATGAAGACCAGGCCGGGCTGACCGGAGGTCGGCGCCGGGTGACAGGACACTAACAGCGGCAGCATGATAACCAAGGTGCAGGTGATCAGCCCCGCAGAGGGCGGCGGTGCAGGAAGCCTCATTGTTCGGGCTGCAGGTGTCCTACCGAGGAGGACAAGAGCAGAGACAGAGACAAAAACAGGCGAAAGGGCGTCAAGGAAGTAACACAGCGGTTCAGTTTAACACTTCAGGCTGCAAGTACGTGACTCACACTCACCAGCACACAAACTTTTTCCGCTATGAACCGGTAACAACGGAGGTAGTTAGCCACCAGGGTTCCTTCAAAATAAAGTAACGCGACCGGTGGGTGGGGGTGGTCGTCGTCGTCGTCTCCCCGGGCTCGGAGCGACAGACACGGGCAGGCCAGGAGAGTCAAGTCGGTCGTGCTTCCACCTCCACAAGAAGCAGGGGAGCGGGGAGAGAGAGGTGGTTGAGCCCGTCCAGCAGCTGCAAGACACGGCTTGTTATGATCCGAGGTTCCGTGCGCGGTCTTGTGAAAGGCACACCGAGTCAGCTGACTGGTCACGTGGTTGCATTTTGTTTACTCCCCTCATGTCGTCCGAGCAAATTTGCAGCTGATCGATCACTTGATTAATTTGCACGGTGGTGTAAATTTTGACCATTTTGTCCAGCACGCATTTTTTTATTCTCGGTTTCCCTTCAACGTTGCATCATGTAAAACCGCAGCTGGTGCAAAAACAAGCATGCAAGCAAGTTACCTCTACTTCAGTATGAGTATTAAAGTGGGCGATGAATCCATCAGAGATCTCATTTGCTGTCATTCACAGCTCCCTGCATGTAAGACCTAAACTTTAAGGCCCATTGTTGACCATAAAAACAGTGTTAAACAGTTAATAATCATCACATGGTCCACCAGCAGGAGCTTTCAGCCCCATCTTGTGGCCTTCATCAGAGGAAGGAGTTGACCCAGCAGCAAACTGCATCCACTGAAGAAAGCCAAAACTTTCCAGTGAGCTTGCTGTGGTTTTCTTAAAATTACAAACAAGATGTCTTAAAATAAAAAAAAAGAGGACAAAGTTTTGTCATAAATATAAAACATTTATTGCATTTGCATTTTTTCCTCGTGTATAAAAGCAGTGTTTCTATACACATTTCTTTGGGTCAGTTTCTGAGCAACTCATCACTGAATATAATCCACACTGGACTGAAAACATTGCCAGTATTTCGGTTAAGCTATAATAAAAGAGCAGCAAAGGCTAAGGAACATTTATACCTCAAATTTAAATTATACAAGAAAAGCAATATAATACTTATTGTTTGGATCGTGTGGCTAAAAGTGGTCTCTGACATTATTTACAGCAGCTTAGCAGATACATGATTGAAGTGAAAATAAAGAGTGGTTTGATGATTTAAAAAAAACAGAACAGGAGTGTACAAGTTGTTGCCAATGCATTCACTTGTCCTGCATCTTCTCCAGGATGGGGACAATCATGTCAAACTTGGGTCTCTTGGCCGGGTCTTCGTTCATGCAGAGCCTCATTAGCTTACAGATATGAGGTGAAATCCCTGGAGGGATGGTGGGCCGGAGACCCTCAAGAGCAACCTGAGAATAGGAGGAGGTGGGAAGAGACAGGTAATATCCTGATAGTCTTCAATTGTTCTTTGTAAGCTGTATTTTCTTCCAAGAAATACATGGGGCAAAATCCTGTGCGTGCACAAACGCTGTACTCGCTTACCTTCATGCCAATCTCCATGTGTGAGAGGTCAGCGAATGGGACCTCCCTAGTAACCAGCTCCCATAGCAACACAGCAAAGCTCCACATGTCAGCGGACCTCCTGTTGATGTCTTCAGGCCTCTTCTGAAGAGCTTAAAACGAGGAGACAACCATAAAATATAATGGAATAACTCACAGGGTTTGTTTTCATCCTGTAACTTGGGGCAACACACCAGATGACCAGCATGACCACCACTGAAGAGCAACTAAATTATACAGTGCAAGTATGACTCATGAGGTTTAATAAGGAATCATAGGAGCAGGATGGAGGCGGGAATGAGGAGAGAAAAATGGGAAAAAGGAATAACTACCTTCAGGGGCCATCCATGCTGGAGAGTACATACGACCGGGACACTGGAAGGAGAACTTTGCATCTGCCATACTTATTCTGGCTGTCATGTCCTCATCAATCTGCAAATGCATCACATTGGCTTGATAGTGTGTTATCATAGCGGCAGTAACAGACTAAGATCTTTGAGGGGTCGAGGACAGTACTTACCATGACGTGCTTACTGTTGAGGTAAAGCCGTGAAACCATTGGCTCTAAGGTGTGGAGGAACGCCATGCCACTGGCGATGTCCAATGCAAACTTCACTGCTTGGTTTTGGTCCACCACCAGAGCTGAGAAAGACAGAGGAGGACAAAAAGAAAAGATAACTGTGTGACGTCCTCCATCTACAGTAGCGATCTTTCCAGCCATACTGCTTTTAATTACTTACTGGTGCCCTGGTGGAGGATGTTGTAGAGGGATCCATAGGGCATGTAGTGGGTGATGATGATGGGGTGAGGGGATGGAGGCGACTGACAGGCCCCGAGGACAGGCAGAATATTTGGATGAGAAAAGATCCTGCAGAGACATGACACACAGAGAAAGAAGACAAGTGCAATGTTAAAAAAGGAAGAAACTGAAATAACAAGGGAGTGTTTCTCAGCTGATAAGGGATTGACCAGTTCAGAGCTCAGAGGAAACCCCATCTAAAAAAAAGCATTAAGATAAGAAATGTCCTTCCCTGCAATTGCATGATATAAACTCTTTGAGGATCTGCATTATTTTACACCACATTTGGATCATCTGCATCCATTAACGCTGAAGCTGAGCAGTGCTTTGTTTTTCATTCTTGCAAGCCATGTCAGATTTTGTGTTGCCTCTGAATTTTTCAGTACTTCAGTGTTGGCATCAGTTCCCATAAGAGGGCAAGAACTGAAGCCAACACAGAATCACACTGCCAAGACCTCACTATTGCACACTCAGCCTTCCTGGTGGGGGATCTTTTTTTTTTCTTTTTTTTTTTGACTTGGCCGTCTCAGAAGTTTCTCTCATTCCTGATCTATTTAAGGATTTGTTTCGAGTTTTCTTCTCACTCCATGAGGATTTGAGGCCAGTGACCTGATTAAGCTTGGTCAGACTCGGTAATAAGCTAATATAGTTGGCTACTTCTCTGCTGATGCCTGTGATCCATGCTGGTGAGTACGTACGTCACACAGCTGTAATTATATCAATAAGGATCCGGAAGTGGTCCTTCTTTGGGTTCTGCTAAACCTGTCCAAGCATGTTGGTATGAGTTGACTTCCAGCTCACCAAAAATCCTCTCTTGCAGTTGTCTGTGCATGTGTCAACAATGGAAAAGGTGCAACTCTTTGCTTTTTGGAAAACGATTTTAGCAGTGAAAACAGAACACACAAACTGATACAAGAACATCAACATGGGCCGATGCAGTAACGACACACAGGATTTAAACTAAGGCTCCTTTTTAACTTAATTTCATGCCATAGCGGACTTTGTGTTTACTAACAGAAGGAGGCTTGTGGGAGTTTTTTTTTTTCACACTGTAGAGCCAAACACATGACACAGGAAGGAAGGCCAACAAATATTTCACTGCAACACCAACCACCCCCCATTCCTCCAACCTCTAAAGATAAAAAAATCCTCTGTTCACTGCACAAGATCCGAAGTCCTGTTTGACCACTGACCTCATTCTCCACCAATCAATCACACCCAGCCTCACATTAGCATGTTTACCCAGATGTGAAGATTTAAGAACAGCAGAACCAGATGTCATCTTCAGTTTATGCAAATAAACAGACTGACAGCATGTGACAGAGTGATGCCCCACAGCTTTAACCAACCTTAGTTTTGGATGCTCTTCGTTGAAGTCTCTGCTCTTCCTGGTGGTCCAGTCTCTCACCTGTAACACCTTCACAATGATCTCATCCCCCTGCCATCGACCCTGCCATAACTGGAGACAGAGCATATGGTCACTGTCCAGGAAACAACAGGGCAGCTGAAAGTTCACGAAGCAGTAAAGACAGACAGCAACAACTGACCTCTCCAGACTGGTTTTCGTTGATCTTTGCCAGGAGTGAAAGCTGCTTGTAATCAATACCAGCCTGCTTGTTGAGGGTCCCATTACCTGTGAGAGCAAAAACATGAAAAGTAAAAAAAAAATACATCCTATTTTGTCGATTTATTTTCTTCTAAAATAGCCGCTACTCACGAGGTCGTGTTCGCATGGTGCCCTTCCAGAAAGTTTCCTTATAGGGAACTTTGGTCATACTCTGACCCATTTTCTCTGCCTTTTCTAAAACATATCAAAAAAGAAGCAGCAATGCAATAAAAATTATTTTCTTCTTTCATAGGAGTAACCTCTAATGTCTTAAAATGCCCACAAATGACCTCTGACCTTGAAGGAGTTGTCTTAGGTGAGGCTTGGCCTTATCCAGAGGTGTCTGTCCATACCTGTTACATATACACACCTGGGCACCACTGGCCACCAAGTCCTAAAAAAAAAAAAAAAAAAACAGGGGTTAAACAAAAGCACTGTAGTCATTGTTTCACTCCCCAAGAGGAGCTGAGCAAAAGAAAGTAAGTAGACGCTCAGTTTCTGTATGAGTATTTGAACGCACCTCTGCCACTTCGTCTTGACCCCAGAAGCAGGCGTAGTGGAGCGGTGTGTTTCCATGCTCGTTGACTGTATTGGGGTCTGCCTTGCACTGAATCAGCTGCAATTTGCAGGTTAACACAGTCAGTAAATTGAACGACAAAGCACCTATCCACTCAGATAGAGTATGAACAACACATGCACAGTCCAGTTTTAAATAAAAGCCAGTTTAGATGAAGATATCACAGCCTGGGCTGCAGTGTTTTTGGGTTGGTCAAAACTAAAGTTTGACTAGTTTGAAGTCAAAAACATAAGACACGTTGTGCCCTGGCTAACTCAGGTCTAAGCCAATGGTGACATTGTAATCAGGGACACCTGCACCAGCAACATCCAACAACAAAAAGCAGGAAAACATGGTTCATGATTTGTAGTTTTCTAACATTGTTATTTTTCTTTTTCCTGTCACACTTTTGCTGAGTTTTCAAAATAAAACATCATTTTAAGTGTTGAATTTTTCCAAAAGACAAATGTTTTCTGTTCGGGTAAACACAGCTCAGCAGTTTGATGTGATTCCTCAACTGACCATTTTTTTATTGTGAAAAAAATAATCGCAGCCCAGCTTAAGATGGAAGAAGTCTGTCTATTTGTTATGTCTAAGCCACAGTCAAAGGCCCTTATATGTACGTACGTATGCCTGTGTTTACCTTAGCAACGATGTCTCTGTGTCCATGACTGGAGGCGAGATGCAATGGGGTGTCGTCTCCACGGTTCATCACGTTAATGCGAGCGCCTCTCATGATGAGCATGTCAACGACGCCGCTCCTCCCTTCCCTGCACGCCCAGTGGAGGGGGCTGAAGCCATGGTCGTCACTGCAACAGAACAGAGAGAGAGAGGAGAGGACAGACAGAGAAAACTTCAAATAATTAGCTCAGGAATTTTAGGGCTTAACTTTAAAGTCCAGTTTGTCTTAGTAAAACAGAAATGTTTAGAAGGAAGGACATACTCTGCTGCTTTGACATGTGTGTGAGTGTGTGTGTGTGTGTGTGTGTGTGTGTGGGCACTGGTGGGCTCTCGTAACAACCCTGAGCATATATCAGCTGACAAAATACTATCTGTGTCTCGTTCTTTCTTTGACACACAGTCACACAGGTTCTCACATCCGCAACCTACAAATCTTTATTTAGACTTAAGCACATGCTTCCTTGCCCTGCCTGCAGCCTTTTACCCCTCTGATGCCTGGCCCGGTGATAAATACGTCTGTGCACGCTGGAATGCCTGCTAACATATTCAGAGATGGAAACACGCGAACAGTAAACACAGCACCGCTGCGAGGAGCCAAACTATCACCTACGTGTGTGACCGACCGGCTTTACCCAATTGAGTCCTTTACATTAGCTGACCCCCGGGGGCAGCTCCTGGGGCTTCTCACAACTCCCTGCAAAGCCACAAACTCTTACACTACATTTAACAATAAAACTCAAACAGGCTGTAGGAAATAGCTGCAGCCCTGACTCACACTGAAGTGAAACAGCAGTTAGTCACATTCTCTGACAATTCTGATCCAGCGCTGCCAACAGATAGTTCATAGTCTGAACAACCCTGTGTGCTATAAAAAGTAACGGGGGAAAAAAAACTCAGGAATGACAGAGTAGAAAATACACAGAGGAATCCTCAGCCACACATTCCCTCTCCTCTTTTTTTTTTCAACCATCTTCCTGTGTCACTTTCTCCCAGGAGAGATCTGAAATTTTAATTCCCTAGTTAGCAACATACTTGCCAATGTCCAACACTCAATACATAATAAGCTCAAGGCTACTTCACACACTCCAGCCTCCTCAGCCTGTAACAGCCAGAGCGGGCCTCCAGCAATAATGAGCGCTCTCTCAGATGTTTATGTGGGACTGCAGCGAGCTGCCTGAGAAGCTCTGTCAGCGAGGGCCTGGCCCTGTATGGAGTTGAAGAGAGGAAATGGCCTTGGCTGTTGCGTGGTTGGCTCGCAGCTCTGCAGCCCTCAAAGTCAACGTCAACAAACTGCACATATATGGCCTGGCCCAAGAATGAGATAACAAAGGTCTTTAGCAGTGAGGTCTTCTAGCTTCACTCTAGCAAAGGAAATTATGTAAACAGACATTAGTGCTCTGTATATAATAGGAATGCAACTCATGGCCATTAGAATTAACATAATCACTTCAATTTTAGATCCATTTTGTTTTTTTTATTGAATAATATGTCAAAGAATTTATAAAAATCTATTCAGATGTTCCCAGAAAACTGTGATATTTTAAAAGTGGTTGTTTTTTTCAATATGAGACCCCAGTTATTCATTTAAAAAGCAATAATCTGACTCTCAGATGTGCCGTTGATTAGTTTTCTGTTGATCGAACAAATGGTTTTAGAGCTGTAATTTAAAGTTTGACTGCGCTTCTCAATCCAGTGTGGGATGCGTTTTAGACCGTATTCTGTCGTCTGAGTGGTTTATGTCAGGGCACAACCTCCCCCAATCACACACTGCTTTAAACCACATACACACACTTTTTAGAGATGACATCATGAGGGAAGAAATCCAAGAGAAAATGGGAAAAAGTACAAACTGGACTGGAATTACTAAAGCTGGGTGATGTTCAGCAGTATGTGGAGTTGCAGGGAGAGCACAATATGGAAACTATTTGACCACCTCTAATGTGCCAAGGCTTAGCTTTGTATGCACACACACACACACACAGACACACACACACACACAAGCACAGAACCACTCACCTACCATACCAAATGTGGTACGTCTGCTTTTGAAAGTCTGCTCCAATCATAAGACAGTCCCTTTGCACATATAGTCATTTGTGATGCCGTCATCTTCAAGCTTTGTGTGTTTGTGTGCAGATATATCCTCTTACCCCAGGTTGAGGTCATTCTCTGTGTTGTCCAACCACAGACGAACAGCCACAGAGTTGCCTTCCCGACACTGTGTGAAGATGTCATCCATAACTTTATGCTGTGAGTTCCCTCTCTTGACGCTTTGCTCTTTCAGTCTCTGTCAAGATCAGGAGCATGAAGCCTGTAAAAGGTGTTCAACAGAAACTCCTATTAAAGTGAACAGAACATGTACATGCAGGTAAACAGACCTTACTCACTGTCTGGTTGACTTGTATTAAGTTAAAGTCCACACTGAGTGAAATGAATGTGTAGTGAAAACAGCTCTCCAACCCTGTCTGTACATTTATACTCCTAAACACTCATTCTCCCTTTAGTCCAGTCTGTGGGGTTTAAGACTGATTAGTTTCCACAGTGAATTAAACAGAATCCAAGTAACAGCTGTACGTGTTTTGTTTTTTTTTGTTTGTTTGTTTTTTCATTTCCCGAGGCTTCATCTTCCTCCGTGGGATCGGATGGGCTGGCCTGTTGGATCACTTTGAGATCTATTGTTAAAAAGTCAAAGTGAAGCTGGACATCCACCTCAAACACTCCACCAGCACAAGAGAAACCAAACTATTAACGAAAAACACAAGCCTGATCAAAACTCTTACCTGGTGCCGGTCGATCGATTTCTTGTCAACTTTCTTTTTTCTTCCCTTTTCTCCCCCCCGAAAGTCGATCGTCTCCTCAAAATTTTAAGAGCAGGGAATGGTCGCTCGGAGTCCACGCCCCGCTCCTCCGCGCTGATGTCGGCAGCTACTGGTGAGAAACGTTGGAGAAGCTCCGCTACTGGCTCAGCCCGGGCCGGGGCTCCGTCAGAGCGGCGCCCCCTGCTGGAGGAAATGCAGACATGCTACACCCGGGGGTGGGAATAAATGGAGCCGAGGAAAACAAAGGTGGGACAGGTGAGGTGACCGTGGGTCATTGCTTTAGTTAATTAGTCATATTAAACTGACTATTAAGGCATGTAAATGATTAACTAGGCTACTTGAATATTAAGATTTTATGTTTTGATTGATTGATTGATTATCGACAGGGAGTGTATATATTTTTCTTCTTTTTTTAATATTTTGAATATGGGGGTTATTTTATTATTAATAGTAAAGTATTCTGATTCTGATATTAAGATGCCAACATCAAAATAGTGAATCACAGCGATTATACCAGTGATTCTTGAAATTGAAAATCTCATTAGCTGTGACTCTACAACAACAGAGTGGGTAAATATCTCAACTATAGCGTGACCGTATCATCCAAATAATTTAACTGTCAATGTTCGTACCACATCCAAATGAGACTAAATTTCTTCTACAACACAGAGCTGTCACAGAGTATCGCAAAGCCTGTGGTCGAGGAATAAAGTGACTGGGAATACTGATCTCTTGTCATGGCTCTGCTGCTGAACTGGAGAACATAACATCTACAGTCCAAAGACAGGAAATGATGGGAGGAGAGAGGTGATGATATGTGACAAAGGTCATCAACTAGATTTACACCCACAGCAGTGAGAGCATGTAGCACACGCCCCAATCCACTGCTGCGTTAGGGCATCCGGCAGCAGGATGGCATGAAATTTCTGGGAATAACAAGTAAAGCATGTTGTCACTGGAGCATTTACAATGAAGAAAACATTGCAAAAGTATTGGACACTTTCTTGTTTATTGATGATTATCACCAACAATCATCAGACTGAGCCATCCAGGCTTTGAAAGTCCAAACTAAAGTCCAAATGTGATCAACCTCCTCAATCCAAGGGTGCAACCTGGAGGCTGGTCACTGTGGAGACAGACACACTTACAGACACATATTTCAAATTCATTCCTGTTACAGCCTCTCATCACAAATGAACAGAGATTTTTGCCCATCATAGGTTAAAGTGAGGTCTTCATGATGTTATTTTTGTGTCAAACAAACAAACAAAAAAGAAACTAAAAGATTTTTAAATCACAAAGTGAAAACAGCCTGTTGGTCATGTGGCAAAGATTTCTTCATCATTTATTTCAATCTATTGATCAACTATTTGTTTGATCATTATGTTTGGGACTGCTGTTGGTCAGCTTCCCATCAGATTTATGTTGTTTGTGGTGGGAGTCAGGACCTGATCACAACAGTCCGTCCAGCTGAGACAGACCCGGACTGGGCCTCACTACTGGCCTGACACAGGGGGAACCTCTGGAGCTCTGTCGTGGCCTGACAGGTTCCCTGAGACTGGAGCTGCAGCCACTGTTGACACAAGCACATCTTCTGATAAGGAGGCTGGTTTAGACGGCGCAAACACAGGCACTGAGCTCCCTGACTCAGCTGGCTGTGGAAAGCCTGATGTATAAGACGGTCCATCACCAGCTTTATTAAGAACTGGAGTATTTAGCGTTTCACTTGCAGGTGTGAGTGGTGTAGTAGCAGGTAGCTGGACTCCTGTGGCTGCTGTGGATATGGACACAGCCGCATCTAGTTCAACTGGAATATCTAATCCTGCCGGCTTTAAGACTGAGCTGTGGGCCTCTGGTCCGGCATCAGTCCCCACAGGGGTCAGCAGTTGCGGGGATGCAGAGGTGGTGGTGATGGGGTCTGGAGCTGCCTCTGTAGATGCAGAAGCAGCCGCCTCTGCTGCCTTGGCCTTGCTCTCCATCTCTTCCATCCGGCGCTGCACCATCCGGGGCATCAGCTGCACATAGCTGCCCATCAGGCGGTGATTGGACCGGATCAGTTTCCCTGCACAGCTGTCCACACAGCGCTCCTGAACAGGCACCAGAGATCAGAGGTTGTGAGTTAGGAACTACATCATGTGTTTATCATACACTATTTTGTAAAAGGATGTAGACATATGCTGTTCATATAATATATGTATGGTCTGCGTTTTTCTTCTGAGGTGTGGACCCTTTTTTGCAGTCAGGGAAATATTTGTCCTCATGCACAATGCTGCATCTGACCTCAAACACATCCAACACCTTTGTCAGATGTCATCACCTAATATGAGTGCCCAGCCTCACCAATGTTCTTATGACTGAACAGGATAAAACCCATGCAAACAGCTCCCAAACTCTTGAGGGAAACATCTCCAGAAAAGCAGAGACTGAGCAGCATTAACATGCAGAAGGTTTTGAACCGACATCTTCAAGATTCTCTTATAGGAGTTTAAGAAGGTCTTCATACACTAAAATTTTGCAGTATTTTATGACATCATACCATATTGATTATTTTATCAATACATGGTGACGGTGGTTTTGCTTTGAATTTGAGCCTCGAACCGAAGGTAATTTGATTATAGGAACTGTGAAATACAAATACAGGTGCAACTGTTGAGTCTGGATGCATAAAAATAAACTGTGTTCGTCTGTGCATACAACACTGTATGTTCTTTAAAGGTTTTGTAAGAATAGGAAAAAAAATCACAATACATGGCCTATCCCAATATATCACATCGGGATTTACATTGCATCACCACAGCCCTAGTTCAGATGTACAGTCATAATGTCCATATACTTTTGGCTATGTAACATATTAGCAGGTTAGTTAAAGGTGGTCAGGCAGAGCAGGATAAGACAATTGCAATCTAAGCTGCAGCTGTCTACATATGCACCAAGTCCACATACATATATGTACAGTTGACTTTACCTCGTCCATGGTGAGGTTTCTGTAGTTGAAGTTGCTCGTGCATCGCTGGAAGCAGATCTCAGTCATGCGGTTGTAAACCATGAGGAAATCCCGCAGCTGCACGAGACACATTCACATAAAGTCACTATCAAACACGTAATCACTTATATTTCCCATGAACGTGTCTGCGTGTTAATGATAATATCACTCACGTTTCTCAGTTGTTGGCTTGGATCCATCGTGATTCAGGCTGAAGCTAAAATGCTAACATGAGAGGAGAGCAGCTAATGAAACCTCCGAGCCCGAGCCTTAGCTCCGATCTGTCCGGCCTGAGTGAAGCCACAGCCCCGCTACATGTACTGTGGATGGCTCCTTTCAATAATCAATGATCAATAACAGGAATGGACAGATTCAGGTGGTGGATTAAACCGGTGTGACATTCACATGTTCACTGACATCCACGAAGTCAGCTTGTAATTCGTAGCTTCCGTTAAGGCAAGGTTAAAGGGGAAGTTAAGGGAAACTTAATGGTGTAGCTGTACTGTAGCTGCCTTAACTGTGGAGGCATGTCGGGTAAATTTGAGACATTTTGACATCATTTGTAAGATTGCAAAAGTAAATGCATACATAATGAAAAATATAGACATTTTTTTGCACCAGTTGAATACATTTACACATCTACAGGGTGATCACAACGTGTATTCATGCCTTTTTACACAGTTCCCTTCACTTTCACACATGTATCACATATGGTTTGTAAAACATCTAACACAAGTACATTACACGTATAATTTGTTTAACTATTTGAATTATACATAATATTGCTTTTTACTGTTGTATATTTTTACACTGGCTGCATATTGCTAATAAAGTACATTTCCATTATTGCCACTGGTTAACTTGCTAACATATGTGCTAGCCTAAAATTCAAGATTATTTATGTGAAATGTGGACTACAACCATAGATTGTAAAAGATCAGTCGCTCAGCTGCAAGTTAAGTTTCCCTTAAGTTTATCCTTAAATGTTGAATGGGAAGCCGACTTCAGCATCACTGCACGCAGCCATGTTTGTAACGAAGATCGTCTATACTGACGAAGATGCGTCACTCGTAGAAAAAATAACTCCAGTTCCGCTTTGTCGAAGTTTAGCCTAATCTTAAAGTAATAAGACGTGCAAAGATATACATGTGGATAATGATGTACTTGAGGTTTAAAAACTTAAACTACTCTTCTCAAGACATTTACATGATTTTTCAATATAAAATCTAATTTGTTTTTTTTTTCTTTAAATACTATTCATTATATATTTATACAGCATTAATCAGTAAATGTCTACAAATCATAGTTGTAGTTGTTTCCCATCCTTTCAATTATTTGGTCCTTGTTTATAGACTTGAAATGTTACCAAAAAACAAAAACACATACATTAGAATTTTTACAAACATTTTTTTATATACCAACATTTATACTCCCCAGACGATGAACCTCTGTTTGCCAGCAGCCAATTGACATTTTTGGCTTTAAGTGAAGTATAGATATTGATAATGCCTAGAAAAGATATATTTTAGATAGCATATTCACACATTGACAAAAAAAATGCCAACATGGTCAATTGCTGTGCCAAGAGTGTGACCACACTATTCTTCAGCAGACAAAAAAAATTTCCTGTGAGCAACACTTAGGTCATCAGCACATTATCTCCACTACTTTTAAGGCTGACAAACAAGTAAATTGCGTTGATGTTACCAGCACTGATACATTCATATTGTGTGGTAATGAAAGCAACTCATGATTGTGTTAAAGCTTTTGTTTATTAATATGTCAGATAACATTGCAGTAAACACATAAAGTTAAGTAAACATGTAACCGGACATCCAGACACATGCACTTTTGTCTGATTTCTGCAGCAGCTTTCGAGAACAGCATGTACTCAGTCCCTACAGAGACTGAATGACGAACTGTGTGCCCCGTCCTGCCCAGAGACCCAGACTATGCTGGTTGTCTGGGAGGAAAACAAAGCTTAAGACCCAAGATGAAGGCAGAGAAGGAAGCTGCTTCAAAAGCTAGAATAGTTTCCCAATTTTTTTTGTTTATCTTTCTTGGCTTCTTCAATTCAGGTAGGTCAAGTTTTCAACTTTTAGAATTACATTAAGAGTTACAGCTTTTATGGGGTAAGGATGTTTATCTAGTTGATGTGATGCTAAGTAGAGCACAGAGTTTATCTCAGAATGGTCAGATGGTTTACTTGAATGTTAATGAAATGTCTCTGGACATTTGTGTAAGAATACCAATCAGAGACAATGTAACAGATATATAACCACTAACTATCTAAGTCCTTTTACTGTTAAGTTAGTATTTTTTGTTTCCTTTTGTTAGTATGAGGGAATAAATAATAAATATAGAATTTTCAGCTATAATTTTGGAATTAACTACTTGTTGCTTATAAATACAGTGTTGTGGGACATCAGCATCAGGGCCAATTGACATGTGATTTAAGGTTATAAATAATAAAGCACAGGCTTTGACACAATATGATATGGCCAGATGTTTGCTGTAACTGCATTGTTTCGCATTACACTGGGACATGTTCAATGTTACCCTCAATTACAGCATCAGAAAAACATTGACAGTGCTGTGCAGAGCATTAGAGGCATCACAAAGGTAGTATTTGTTGTTGGGGTATTTGATTGCATCAGACTATGTGGGTGCTTACAGTCTTGAGCCCACCCCTTGTAAGTAATACAGTAATTGTGCCTACAAGAACGGGTGTTTTCAGATGTTGAGTTATTTTCAACTGTGGCTGTGTCTCATCCCTGTCCTGCCATTGTTGTGGCTAGCACCAGAGGCACTGAGCTGCTCTGTTTCTACAAGGCTAGCATGGCATCTGAATTGCTCCCAGTGCTCTTTTCATGAACTGCCAAGAAGGAAATTTGAACAAACAATCCTCACTTTTGTTGGCTCATGCTCGCCCATCCCAAGGACTGACAGCTGTTACCATGGCAATGTGGATCTGCCATGCAAACTGGCTCCAGTACACAGCAGTGATGTGGTGTGATGCCCACACTAGCCTTCAGTAAACCACTGTATCATTCACTGTCGTTGTAAATAAACAAAAACACTGACTGTAAATGCACAATAAAATGAGGAATATTTACATCTGGCCTGTATGTAGAAGGAATGTCAGTAATGATTGTTTATATGGTTATTGCAACAGACAGAGCACTATCCCTATGAGGCTGCTGACTTATATTACATCACATTACATTATACTCCCCTGCACAATGCAATATAGTGCCAATAGAAACACCAAAATAATAAAATAGTTTTTACACAGAGTGAACTTTTCATGGAGGGAGGATATATTGCACAGCTGTTGTTTATTTTTTAATCCTGCTTCTTTAGTAACTGCTCTGCCTTTTGAAGGAGCAATGCAGGAGGTTGATGAGGACCAATCAACATGCTTATTAACCATATTAGGAGGTTAAAACGGTCGTGTTATTCAATTTGTAGAAGATATGTTGCAATTGTGTTGATATGAGGAAAGGAAATGTAACACAGCCACCTCTCTGCCATGGTTTTTCTCCAGGTGAGGTGCTGGCAGTGAATATGACTATCCCCAACACTTTCATCAAAGGTACAGTCGGAGGAGAGGCCCTTCTGTCTGTCAGCTACAGTAGTTTCAGCCTTGACCTGCCAGTCATCAAGTGGCAGCTCCAGAGGGAAAAGGCTGTCACCGTCGTCCAGTCAATAGGAACTGACATCATCGGCACCCTGAGGCCTGAGTATCGTGACCGAATCCTGGTGTTCGAGAATGGGACACTGCTTCTCCACAACCTCAGATTCTCTGATGAAGGAACTTATGACGTGGAGATCTCCATCACAGACGATACCTTCACAGGAGAGGGCAGCATCACACTCACTGTGGATGGTAGGAGAACAAGTTCTATTGTGCAGCTCTGTGGGTGAGGTAATCTCAGGGTATGATCACATTAGATTTAAGTCCAACTCGAGCCCCAGGTGTGATGATTGTTGACTTGACTCCAGAGGTGAAACATGTTCTCTTCATCAATGGGCTGTTGAAATTGCAATGTCTGGTTCCTGTGGCTCCCTGACGACCGATGACTCTGCTGGCAGCAGGGTTATAGTAAACTAAAACTAAGACTAAGACTAAAACTAGCAATGAGAAAAATAAAAATGACAGTTTGTATGAAAACTAAATAAAAACTACAATGAACAATGCAAAACTAACTAAAACCAAACTGAAATAGCAGATAAAACTAGAAAATGCCCTCCCAGATCTTTTTAAAGACTGCCACAGGGACCACTGCTAGGGCTCTGATCTCTGTCAACAGGGGAATCAAACCCACGACCTTAAGGTAAATGTATGGAAGACAAGGGTCAGAAGTTGATTAACTGCAGAGATATCAGAGGAGTCCCTGATTAATGAATTGAACTCAGCTGTGGCTCTGGCCTGAGGCTCAGAGGTTGCCACGGCAATGTGAGGGGGTTCCCACAACGATAGACTCACCCCAGGCTGAGGGAGACAGAAATGTCCAGAAAGAGAGCGATTCTAGACACTAAAACCATATGTATTATAACCTCTTGTGGCTCGTGCTAATCTCCAACCTCTCCATGAGAGAGAAATCTTGAACTGCCAGCTTTGCAGTCAAAGGGGGTTAGTAGAAAACACCTCCTAATACACTGCATTTCAGCGGTGTACGTCATAGTGGAAGAATGGCATCAGCTTTGCCCACACAGCAGCCTGAGTGAAGGTCACCTGTATCCTGGAGAAGAGTAGGAGGGGGATATGACGTTCCACAGGAGCCAGTCTGTGTTCAAGAGACCTTTTCTTCTCTGAACTGCAGAGAAACAAACCCCTGTTAAAAAGACCCTTTAGAGTCACCAACTATATATTAATATGTCAAATAAAATGAATTTTCCAAACAGCATTGTATAGTAATTCATAACTTAACAATTTTGAGGAATTCATGAGGAAAGATAGGTAGATATTAGACTTAAATACAGCAGGTGGACAGAAACACAACTCAATTCATACAAATCTGTGGGATGTGTATGTTAGTAATTGTTAATATTAGTAAGAAATAAGTAGCAGCTTGTTTCTACTGTGCCAAAAATGTGTTAGAAATCATTAGTATCATCGTAGTTTAGACGTAGAGATCACAATAGCTAACACAAAGATAACAGCATGTTTACTGAACTAACTAACTGAAAACTATTGTATTTACTTTTACCTCCATCCAGAGCCTATATCCAGGCCCTACATCCACATGGAGACAACATCAGTACTGGAACTTAGTGAAAATGTCGTCCTCAACTGTTCCCATGAGAACGGAACCAGGACTTCATACAGGTGGTTTAAAGGCGGGAAGCCACAGACCAATGAAACAAGATTCGTGTTGTCACCCGACCAGAAGCTCTTGACCATCACACGGGTGCTGATGGTAGACGACGACATCTACAGCTGCGCAGTGGAGAATCCTGTGGGCAACATGTCCAGCCTACCGATCAGACTGACGGTCTACAGTACGTGATACTGTCTGTGTCATTTCTAACAGCTGAACCCATCATGCTAGACACGTGACACATGTAGATCTTTTAACTACAGTTCACCACAGAAGTAATCCACACACCAGTGTTGCTACATATAGAAAGAACCTAAACTATGTGTCTAAATCTTTCATTTAAGAGCAAATCTCAGTTTTCATATTACCAACATGTCTTGACGATCACTTGAATAATGTAAAACTTCATGCTTGAATGTGCACAAAATGTCATCCATTCAGTAGCAGAGACATTTTACCATAGTATGTTTCCATGTTCATCTCATCCCTGTTGATATTTACTATGTGTAACCTTGAATCCTACCAGGAAGAAGTTCCCTTTATATTATTCTTTCCACTGGAGGTATCTTCCTCCTCATCACCTTGGTAACAATATGTGCCTGCTGGACACCCTCCAAAAAGTAAGAATAACTATTGTTTTAAAAGACTAGTTTAACAAATGTAATTTTAGAAATTATTATTAACATTTTGTCTTTTTTAGGCCAAGACATCCACCAAGAAAGCCTCTATCCAGATTTTATGACCACTCCCATCGCTCACCAATCAGTACCAGAGGTATTCTTAAAATTCGTCTAATACTTAATATTCCACTGAAATGATTGCTAATGCGTGATCAGTGATCCATATCAAAAAATCAGACAGTGTGTTTGATAGATTGTCCGATGTTTTGTTCTTTGCCACAGATGATGTTCATCCAAAAATGATAGAGCATAATGGAGTAAATGCAGTAACTTCTCTTTACATCCTGCAGCAAAAGGTAAGTCCCTCTCACCACCACTCTAATTTTAGATGATCTAACTCACAAAAAGTAGGAATATTAAAAATATGCATTAACTCTAGATCATCAAATGTATCAGTAAGCTCTGTTCCTCTTCCTCTTCCTCTTCCTCTGTCACTTACTCTTATCAGCAAAACGGAAAGAATGCAACACACATTGCAGATTTATATTAGATTTCCTCTCAGGGGCAATTAATAATAGCTACATGAACCTTCATAAGAACAATAACAGGCTTCTTAATACTCCACATGAGTGTCAACCTAGCAGGTTGTTGCAGATAAGTGACTATTAAGATTATGAGAGGCCGCCCTGAAGGTTTTTGTCAGGGAATATAGGAGGATATAAGATACTGTTAATGAACTTTGTATAGCAGAGGATGTATATTGGCTGAGGGTGTCTTTTTTTTGCAGGATCCCTCCATGGATGACTCATCCAGCAACAGTATTGGATCTCCATCTGAACTGGACAACCCACCATGCTACACTGGTTACCCTAAGTACACCGCTTCCCTTACCCAGTCTCCAAAGTCCCCTACCTGCTCCGGCCACAGCTTCACCTGAAAGCCCATCAATTTATTAAACTCATCAATGAAGCAAGTGGGAGGTCAGACCATCCTACTGTATACCTCTTCTGGTGGCAACTTCCTGCCTGGAGTTTGGGAGCGATCTCAAAACCATTTTCTTGGGCTTTACAATGTCATTACTGCCTGTTGATAATATCAAAGTAAACCAAGACTCAAATAGCAGTTGCTTTTAAAGTTAGAAACACAGCCTGTAGAGAAATGTGAAGGGAGCATGACAACTGACATGTTTTTAATTGGCATTGAAGCCTTTATCTAGGTCCACCACAGGACCCACAAAACCTGAAATTTGAGAAAATGGCATGTGGTCTTCATGGAGCCTGAGCGGTGCTGGTAAGATGTAACTGTCAAACTGCTGTGTAATGAAGAGAATGTTAAATGGCAAACACTCCTGTGCCACTTTACTGTAACTGGTTTCAAAATCATCACCATACGAGATGGATTTTTGTTTTGTTTATAAAAGTTACATGTAAAATGACACAGTTTGTAAAAAAAAAAAAAAAAAAAAAAGTCACCCACAAATGCTATTCTGTTATGGTATAATGTGATATTTTCTGTTACGTGCAATGAAATGCAATGGTTACTCTGTAATAATTTGGTGATTACTATTTCAGCTCTACTAGACGATTTAAAGGTACAGTATGTAACTTCTACTGCTTGGAGTCTCTCCATCAAAGCAGTAACAAAAGACGGTGTTATATGACGTATGTTTGTCTTGGTTTGGATTCCTTTAGTGTCATTCATTCAGGAAATGTTAAAACCATTGAATAAAGCAGTTTCACATTTAAAGTCGGCTTATGTTCATGCTGATGTTCAGCATAGTTCTTGGACAACAATGACACAGACTAATGATACATATATATGTTGGCTTTGGCTACATGGATCCATTGAAAGAAGTTGAGTTAAGATATATTATGATAGCTGCCCTTCCCACAAATCCACAATGTGCTTGTGTGGTAAATATTTCTGAAAACACAATGACATTTTGAGTTTCACAATTTATTGGCATAAGATGTGGTACTGTGACAATAACAAATCATTTACAACAGGGTTACAGCAATGACACTCGGAATACTCCATATCATATGATGCTATTATAGCTCTCTCCATACATTCTGGATTGCTGGCAACAGTTCTGGATATACTTCTATAAGTGGGAGTGCTCAACGCTCAATGCTGCTAAAAAAAGAAAAAAAAAAAATCAAGAGATCTATAATGGAGGCATGAAGTTGGGTGATTAGTTTTTAAATGGAGCAAATCCACAGTGTGTATGAGGAGCGATCAAATGGACAGTGAGCTCATGCAGGCACATAAATTTATACTTATGTTATTGTGTATGAAAATAGTGTCATCAATACAACTGAAAAAAGTCTTTTCTGATGAACAGATAGAAGCAAGGTTTCGTATGATTTTCAGGGCTATACCAAAACATTTTAATTCATTTGCTACACTAACTACACCATCACTGGACTGGACATGGACATGTTACTAGGGAAACTCTGCGTCTTAGTGTGTACGCACTCCAATGTTCTATAGCACACACAATGCCAACATAAAGTTATATTGACACAAGGGCGTTAAATCATAAACTTGGCATTTAATTTGCATGAATGCTTGGTCCTGTGAGACTGGTTTGGCTGACCTGTCACAGATTTTGACTGGCTTGACAACATCGGCATGAGGATTACATAAAAAAGCAATACTGGCATCAAAAGAAAAGGTGAAACATTTAAAGCACATTACAGAATTGACGCTACTGCAACGCAGAGGTAGATTCACAATAAATATGAATGACAGAGTAAGGGTATAAAGCCGTTTACACCTATGTGGTTGCAGTAAACGGGGCCATTACAATAGTAATACATTTGAAATTAATCAGCAAGTATCATTCTTAAAATGGAGTGGCACTGGTGTATAAGAACATAACAATAGATGCTGTGGTCAGGGTGTGTAGTGGTTCTGAGCTAATAGGCAAAGATAAGATAAAACAGCAACCTCACAATTTTATGTAGGAATTTAAACCCACATGTAGTACACACTGAGGCCAGAGGGTCTGCAACATCCATCAACTTTTAATAACGTACAAACTAGATCTAATGTGCCAGAGCAGTTCCAATTAAGTTGCTGCGCATGGCCTTAAGTTTTTTTTTTTTGCTTTTTGACTTAACAGACAAGATGAAGGGCCAATCAATACAGTATGTGGTGAAAGCTGATGGAAAAAGATCTTTGACCTAAAAATCTCTGTGGACGCTGCTTCAGTGTTTTACCACTTGCAGAGCAATCAGTGCCCTGCAGCCATCCACATAGACAGGAGTTAAAAACATGACAGATGTAATTACAGATGACTGAAAAACTTCCAAGTAACACGTTTCACAGGTGGGACGCAGCAATACAATGCTACAACGCTCTTTTTCCAAATTCTTGAATTTTTTTCACTTAAAGTTTTTCAGTACTAGTCCACTGTTTCAGGTGGGAAGGTAAGGTTTGACAGCTGCAAAAAAAAATGAAGAAAAACAGCAAAACCTGCTGCTCAAAGTGATTTCTAATGTTTGATGTTCAAGCATATGACCTCCAGGACTCTAACCTGCTGAAGAACAATCACATTACTGGTTTTGACTCTTAGCACATTAATGGCAAAAGGAGAAAATATGAACATAACACTAGTCTTATTGTGTGAGTACAACAGAAGCAAAGCCAGTATCAAAAATAAATCATTACCAAAAGAAGCCACACTGTACAAAAAAAAAAAAACCCAACAACAACAATGGCTTAATGGAAATTGGGGAGTTTTTTTTTTCCACTCAGGACAGTTTCACCATCAGTCACAGCTTTACAACATTAAGACACTAAGTTAAGGATGGAATGGTAGACACATTTTTCATTGGGAGGTAAGAATCAAAATGGGGAGCTGGATTAGAGAATTCAATGATGCTTACAACTGCCAAAAAAAAGGAAACATCGACAGTTCACCTCGGTATATTTGCCTTGTTGGTACCCTCAGAGGAAAAATAATCCAATGTCCCAAATATAATCCCTTGTTTTGGCAGTAAGCTGCAGGTGACAGGAAATGATAAAACACTGCTGTTTGCTGTCAGGAAGCAGAGAGCCTCGGAGTTAGAGCGGCTCAGTTTTTCAGCACAGAGTCGTACATCTGGTAGACATACTGAGAGACCTCGGGAGCCCGACACTTGAGAGAAAGCTGTAAAAAAAAAAAAGAAGAAACACAACAGGAGGGTTACAACAAGGGACAAACCCTCACTCACACTAACCCTGCTGTTTTCTGTCTTTACACTGCTGCTTATATGGAGCAGCTTTGGAAAGCCAACCTATGGGCTATTAGACAATTTGAACAAACAATTTAAGTTTTTATGAAATGACACATTTCATAGATTCATTCCTTCAGAAAAGAAACTATGGTAATATTCAACACTTTTAGATAGTTAGGAAAACTGATATTATTAGGCTGTCTTTACACGACAGGTCTTGATGCCCAATTCCGATTTGTTGCCTATATCTGTTAGAGGTGCACAGAATATTGGTACGACTCGGGATGCCAGAAAATATCCGATCTGTCTGTTTAAATTATGGACAGATCAGATATCCGATTCCCATCTGATTTATTTCCACATATGAAGGAGGCCTGTGTCCGATCTGACAATATCCGATTTCATGTGTTTTGTTTCCCCATTTACACTGATCTGATGTTACAGATCTGATCTATGCCACTTGAGAGGAAGAAATCTGAATTGGGTCACTTGAACCATGTAGTGTAAAGACTCCCTTGGATGTTCAACAGCCATAAAGCACAAACCAAGAACTGATTACAAGTGACTGAATGCTCTACCGTGTAGTTGGGGTTTCCAGGCTGAATGCGGAGCTCAGCCAGGATCCAGATGCCGTTGGTCAGTTTAAGGGACTGGTACAACATGTCCTGGCCTTCTACATTTCTCTTGGCAATAGTGTAGATGTTGTTGTTCTGCAGCTTCCCTGACACTGTGTCTGAAAGAACAGAATCAAGGTTAGTTCAGGGGGTGAACACACCTCACCTGGTGCTACTGTCTAAGTACTGTGCCACATGAAAAATAAACACACAAGAGGCTGTATTCACTATGGGAACTAAAACTAATACATATATATGTCATCTAATGCTAATTCTACAACTGGAAGTAGTTTTATCAGGGAATGAAGGTATTTCAGCTCTATGAAGATTTTAATGAATCGTGACAGGAAATCTTCAGAGTTCAGAAAACCTGACCAGATGCACTACAACACTGAGCTCGAAGAAGAATGAGTTGTTTGCCGCCTTGAGGTCAGGTAGTAACAGAACAAATACTGGCAGCTTATAAATGCAAAGAGGTGAAGGATTCCTTATGGTACACAAAAAAAGAGAAAATGATGAAGCATCCCAAGACAGGCATGTGAGTGGAGAGAGAAAACACAAGAGAGAAGTGTGAGGTCTTAGGATTAGTTGTGGCTGATAGAAAAGCAGGGACATGATTTATGATGACATTGATGAAGTTTTGAAGTGACACTTGGTGGATGAATGTGCACATATTTTCAACATGGATCAAGGATGAGGGATCAAGACAGAGCAACCAGCTGCATGAAAATGATTTTTTATGGTCCACTCATCTGTATGTTTGGTACAGAGACTGTTAATCTTTTTGTTTGTGTGCTTTATACATCACATTAAGATCACGAACTTTAATAAATTATTTCCATTGTGAGCAATTTTTTTTTTAATCAAATCTTGTCCTTAGCTCCTCATCTTTGTGCAAACCTGGTTATGTGGTGCACCAAACTGGAGTTGGAGAAAAGGAACTCAGGCCAGCATAGATGTAAAAATATTTTTGTTCTTGGAGGTGAGGTAAAAGTTGTAAATCAACTAATAGTTTTTCATTAAGAAACCTAATTAATATTCAAATCAACACAGCAATATGAGTCAATATGGAGCTACATTAGTGAGGGCGGTTGATTCAGACTCCTGCCTACCTGCATTTAGATGACACTCCTTAATCTGATACTGCAGCTCATTCTCATTTGGTATGTCTTTCCAGGTAGCCAGGAAGACCTGTCGCTCTGAAGAAGGAAAAAACAAACAAACAGACATCAACATCAACATCAACATCAACATCAACATCAACATCAACATCAACATCAACATCAACATCAACATCAGTGACGTGGAAGCTGAGAATTGATGGAAGAATCGATTATTGGTCAGTCTTTCAGCATGTTGGGGATGATGACATCCATTGCACATTTCAGGCTTTTTTACGGATTTCTTCTTTTACAATATGACGGATCCACTGTGTTCAGGTGTGACAGTTACATTTTGGTATCCTAGTGGAACAGACCGTTTCCGTGAATTACAGATTCAGTTTTTAAATCTTAAGGACAATGATTTCCATCCACAGAACGTAGCTCAACTCTCTGGACTCCCAAATTTTCCACATTAGATTTTACTTTTCTTCTCCGTTTATGCCATGTCATAGCAACAGCATGATGTGAGGTTGCTTTATGAAGTGGTGTGTAGCCCATTCATACCCATTTTTCCATCCTCCACAAAGAATATATTGAGAGGGATGAGGACGCTGAAGTAGAAGACGTCGATGTTGTTCTTCACAGCCACCTGTGTGAAAGTGAATAAAAAAGAAGATGAGTTTCATATGACTCAGGTCTAACAAGCAACTTTCAGTTATTAAACACATCAAATGAATTCGTAACAACAGAAATAATTTAGTTTATCAGCACCGTCTGTCCTATTTTCACCTACTGCTTCACAAAATTACTAACAAAAGGTAAACATAATATAACTCTCCTAAATAAACCCTTGTGGCCAAGTGTAGATTTTTGGGCATTTGGTCGAGAGAGAGAGTCGTTCAATGTGTGATAACCAGATTAATATTTGGATTTTTGGCCAAGTGCTTATGGACAGTATTTTAACTTATGTGTCTCTTGTAAGATAATGAATGTTGTGCCTGTTTCAGGTGTGTTGTGCTGTTTTTCAAAGTATTTGTTTGCTGTGGATCGATTTCTTCTGTACCTGCAGATTATTGAGTGGGTCCATCTTCATGACTGGCCCGATGGTGTTGAGAGGCAAAGAGATCTCGATACTCTGGCTGGGCATCAGAGGAGTGTGAATGGGCAGAGGACTGGTGGGGATCATCCCAAAACTTATGTGGGAAACAAACAAACAAAACTGATGACTTTCAGCACATGTATACAGCTTTAAAAAACAATTTATGGAGCACATACAATACAATACAATACAATACAATGCAACAGCTCCACTGTTTTCGAGAGATGTCGATCCAGCTTAACAGTAGTGAAGTGTTGTTGAACATTATTTTGCCGTGCGCCATCTCACCAACCTGTTCTTGTTGAACTGGATGGCAAAGTCGGTCATGTGTTGCAGGGCCTTGTTGGTGAAGGTCATGTCCATGTACATGTGGCCCTGGCGGCGAGAAAAGGTTCCCGAGATCTCCAGTCCCTTGGCTTTCACTGCAGGCAGCCACACCTGGTTACAGAGGGCCAGTGTAGTCAGTCAAACATCCCTTAAAACCTATTATATCTCACATTTCTACATAAGCAGATTCATGGTTGACTTGGTCATTAACTGCTTGCTTTTCTGCATCACCAGCAGGATTTTCATGATAACGTCATGCTCATTAAAAGGTACAAGAACAGGGTGAGAAGAAGAAGTCGCCTCATTTATTTTAATGAGACCCAGTGTGGTTCCTCCACAGAGGGGAAGCAAACTGAAAACTGAACTGGTCGCTTACACAGACACAGTCATTATTGAATTACTTGTTCTCACATACAAAGTGCAGTGTTTCATCAATACATCTGGACTGTGTTTTATCCTCACACTGGCACCGGAGCAACACCACCACATCAAAGCAGATGTGTTTTCAATAGTGCAATTTTCAGTCTGAACATCGCGTTAGTCACATGCATCACCAGACGTTTGACTAACAGAATAAAGTCTGGTCCACAGTATTTGGATGATGAGCATAAAGAACATTCTCAACAAGCATGGATGAAAAAGACAGCTGAAAAATGAGTGTGAATTTTGAGTAATAATTCCTCTAAACAGTAAACAGTGAAAAAAAACAAAACTTGTTGAAACTCGTTCTTGGCATGCTGGGCTTTTAAAAAAACTTATCAAATGACAAGGGCACTGAATGAGTTAATGGTACACTGTAATTTCAAGTGTCAAGGGTCCATCTCTTTCCTCACTAGTGTGAGGATGCTCTGTAAAAATGATCTCAAGACTGAGCAGTCTGGGTAGTATGTGATGTAACTTCTAATATTCTAATGTTGAGATTAGAGAAAATACCATCTGAACTTTCTTGTTTCTTGTTACCAATTACTCAAGTAAACTCACTGCTTTTGTGGGTATGTAGCCTCCAGTGGTGATGGCCATGCCTGTGGAAAGCTCAAACAAGTCGTTGAGGCCACTGCTGACAGCTGGAGGTGCCGGTGTCGGCGATGGAGCGAAAGTACTGGGGACAGATGAGGGAATGAAGTTCTGTCCAACCTAAAGCAGCCACAACAAAAACACACACACACACACACACACACAAAACAAGCAGTATAAGTCATCTGACTTTTAGTAAGTATTAGTGGCAACTTGCCGATCTACAACAAGAAAAAACAATGAAAATGTTAAATCATGCCAGAGGTAGAAATAATTAGTGAAACTTTTCAGTGATTATGAGAAGAAAAAAAAAAATCAACCAGATCAGGTTTACGGGAATTAGCCAGAAATCCTTATGAAAAAGAAGAACTGATGAAGTTATGTGAGTGTGAGACAGCGAAGCCGGGTTTGAAAACTCCATGAAAAACTCTTGGCGAAGTTTTTGACCAATTTGAAAGTGTGGTGGTTTAAATTCAGGAAGCATGCAGCATGCAGACAGGTGGGCTGTCAAACAGAAGGGCTTGACTTACTGCTGGACTTCCCCCAACACCTCCGCCCAGGTCTCCCCCAAGCTACAGGAGAGAAGACAGGAACCCCAAAGACAGCATCCAAACATCACAGACAGACCAAACGCACAAACACAGACAGAGATAGAGACTTTCTTAGCAACCGCAGCCCATCAGGAGGAGCTCTCATTTCTGGGAAAAGTTGCAACTCCACATGGCATTATAGAGATTAAAATAAATCCAGCTATTCCAGGAACTTGAGAAAGTGGAAAAAAAAGACCATTAACAGGGTGAAAATACAACGAGGTTGGAAAAGTACTCGAGTTCATGAACATGTCAGTTAAATTATTCATTCAAAATACCTGCGCCGCACGTCTGTAGCTTTCACAGCCAGAGTTACTGTGTCGTGTTCAATAGATACAACTGAACCATTCAAATTACAAGCACGCTTAAATCAACTCTGTAACTCTGTGAGACAAAATGCCATTTTTAAAGAAGAAGAAATTTCGTGCTGATGCAAAGTCTTGAGCAATTCTTCCCTTCATGCCCAGTGAGTCACTGTTTTTATATTCAGCAGTAAGAGGAAAGAGCAGAAACCGTCTCCTCAGGGCCACACTTCCACAGCGTGTTGTGCTCCCACACCATCACATAATACTGTCGGCTTGTGATGGCCACAAAAAAGCCTCTTCTTAATCGGCTCAGAAAACGATGTCGGGAAAAATTCAATAATAAAAAACGGGCGACAAAGTAAGATACAGAAAGCTGATGTGCCTTCAGCCACCTTCAGGCTTCCCCTCTACAGCAAAATTAATCCGTGTGTATGTGTGAGAGAAAACGATCATTCTCACCAAGCTGTCCAGGCCTCCTCCCAGCAGGTCGACTGCACCCATTTGCATGGAGGAGACCTGGGGCACATTGACTGGAGGGCCCAGGTCCAGGTTGAGCAGGTCGCCCAGCAGGTCGCCCTGGCTGGGGATCACGTGTGGCTGGTCGATGGCGGCGGCCGGTCCGCTGCTCACCGGGCTCTCACCTGTGTCGATGCTGGTAGGGGACACAACAGACCGGTAAAGGACAGTCTTTAGCACAGGGGCTATGAGAGGTGCATTTCAAAGCTGGTAAAATGAAACTTTGTCTTTTTAACATCCTCAAACAGATTGGCTTGCAGTCTCCATTTGAGTGAGGCTGGTGAAAACACATCTGTCCTCATTTGATCTTAGCGCTGCCCTCTGCACTACTGATCACGATCTTCTTACTAAGATGAGTTGGTCTGCGTGAACATTTAATGTCAGCATTGTGCACATATATCTGAAACAATAAACACTACATTTAGTTTTGTGAAGATACTGTCAATCTCAAGTTGACCTCTTTCTGATCCTCTTTCATAAAACATTTCTTCCCTTTTAGAAATCATTGAGACGTGGCGCAATTCTTTCAGGGCGTTGGGCAATGCTGATCTGACATGAAATGTGCTATGAAATATTGACTGGGTTGAAAAATAATCTGGGTTGATACGTTACCCATTCCTCAATTAATGCTACATTTTACACCACCATAATAGCTTTTAAAAAAACACACACACATTGCTCAAGAGCTTGAAAATGACCCAATAATAGATGTTAACAGCATGTCATATACCATACCAGGGTGGATTTGCATTGTGATGGAAGGTTTGCTTGTAATTTCTGTTTTTATTTGTATTTAATTTGACACAAACCTTTAAATCATTTAAATGAATACTTGAACGTTTCACAGAAAAGACAAATCTGCCATATAGGAAGACTATGGCTACGGCCAAAGGTAGTCGAAGCCTACGAGTGTGATTAAAAAGGTGCACAGCTACCAGGTGAGAAGTTGAAATGTGTGTCTGTAATAACGTGCACGGTGTTTGTGAGTCTGACCTGCTGTGCTGGACAGGAAGGTGTTTCCTGTGGATTCCATGGCTGCCCTCAACAAAGGCGCTGGGGGGTTTGTGATAGACTGAGGCCAGAGAGCCGATGTGGCAGATGAGCTCATCCAGCAGGGTGGGCTCGATCAGGTCCGTCTCCTCTGAGATCAGCGGCTTCTCCGACAGCACCACCTCCTTGGCCGTCACAGGGTCGGTGGACAAGAGACGCCAGTAAATGTAGCCCCTGTCACGCAGGTCAGGGTTGTCAGAGTCCTGCAGAGGAGGAGGAGGAGGAGGAGGAGGAGGAGGAGGAGACATTACCAGCGGTGAGTAAATAAACCTTCAAACACACGTTGACCTAGAATGGAAACCACAACTAACCTGAGTGGCCAGACTGAGGACCTGCTGCACCAGCTCCTGAGTCTCTGATGGCTTCTTAAGGAACAGCTTGACGATGGCAGTCAGCAGAGTGAGCTGCACCTGTGAGTCAAAGCACACACAGCGTTGTATCATGGTCATTTTCAGTGTACGATGAAAACCGCCATCCTGTTGTTGTCGCTGTGGTTGGAAACAGGTTAAATATGGAAATCCCCGAACAGGGTGATTCTACATGGAGATGTGTTCAGAGGTGGAGCTGAGCAGATAATAATGATGGAAATATTTAGAATGAAAACAGGAAAACCACTGGACATGCTCGACTGTGTTCTCAACAGGAAGATAAAGAGATTACATCAGTTGTCTCGAATCATTTATCGAGGTATGGTTTAAAAAGCAGAAGTCACATTTAACTTTGACCTAGCATACTTTCTGTATCTGTACACCTCCATTTACATTTATTTCCGCTTTTACAACAAACCCACCTGAGTGCTCTCGTCGTGGAAGCCCTCGAGGAAGCTCTCCAGCAACTCGTCGGCGTTGTCGATCCTCTCCGCGTACTCGCCAACGATCCAGATCATGGCAGCACGAGCATCAGGCTCATCCAGAGAGTCAAGATTCTCACACAAGGTGGCGATGATGCTTTCGTACCTGAAGAGCAGCAATATCACGGTGGTCATAAAGAAAATATAACAAGCACCTCATTTGACAAAGAAACCTGCATCGAAGTGAAACGTACTTGTTGGGGTACTTGCGGAAGATGTCCCTGATGACAACGATAGCCTCCTGGACCACGTAGTTGACCTTGGTCTGGATCAGGTCCAGCAGGGTGCTAACACAGCGCTCAGCAGATTGCTGAACAGGACAGACGCACCATCGCTCAGGGTTAGGCAATTATACATGATAATATAATAATATGTTTCCATTTGTTTGCACTAGCGAGCAGAGAGGAATTTATTTAATATAGATATTTGATATTGTGATATTTCTACAACCCCTACAACCCACTTTACGAGACTAAAGAGAATTAAGATTCTTGTGCTCAGGGGTGCATATGCATAAGATTCTGGGATGCTTGCATTTCTTACCTCTACTTTGATGGCACAACGTCCAATGGCTCGTACAGCTTTACGCACAAAGTCAACATCCACCTCTGTGGCGTATTCCTTCAGTTCAGCCAGCACCTGAAAAAGACAGATAACAACAGTGAAATGAACTGTACATATTAACAACAACACACACTTAGAGTATATTGAACCATTTCACTATTGCTTTTGTCATGCAGCAGGTTGGCCAACAACAGATCTACTCCTCTGGTTCATTTCAGTGCAGCACTACACTGCACATAGTAGTATACACACATAAGGACCATGCTAAAATCACAAAGTGTTTTTTTTTCTTTTAGAAATGAATGGCCCAATAACATTCTGAAATTCAATAAAGGTTTCTCCCTGCAGTGATGTTCACATGCAAAATACACCCTATACCCAGACATCTAGACAGACAGATAAACCACAATTTGTAAAAAAAAACCAAACAAAATACTTTGCAGAAAATGTGTATCTACACAAAGTCTCAACATAGTTGCGTTTCATGTAGGGTACCTGCGCAATGTTGGCCTGAGAGGCCAGGCGGATCATGATGTCCAGTTTCTCCAGTTTCACATAGATGGGGTCATTGTACTTGACAAAGAACACTTTGATCTCCTGCTTCAGGATCTCAGGCCTGTGCACATGAACATGTTACAAATTAGACTGTGGGGAAAAGTGAGGATTCTGTGTGTGACCTGAATATATAACAATGTTTTATCTGAAAAGAGGGCGCCATTTTCTATTTGATCGCTGGACATTTAAGAGGCTACTGACCTTCCTGTAAGAGGCTGTTGTATTATGTATAAACTGTTAACTAAAAGAAAGGTTCTGCCCAAGCTGTACCTTAAATTCATACCAATACAATAATGGGTAGTAGCATGCACAATAGCATTGTGGTTAGCGTCAGGTGTGATCACGCACCTTTTCTGGACGATCAGGTTGATGTTCCTCAGAGCCACATACTGGACCTCAGGCTCTCCGGAGAGCAAGGTGACCAGCGGCGGGGATAACTTCTTCAGCAAGGTGTTGTAGTAGTCGGAGTCCTTAGGCAGCAGCTCTAAGAACTTCATCAGCACCTTGACAGCTGACAGCACCACAGCTGAGTTGGCATGAGACAGTCGGGGGGTGACACGCTCACAGATGCTTCGAAAAGAAAACAGGAGAAGATGATGGTCAGTAAGGGAGAAACTAACTGGTTAAAAGGATCTTGCTCTGTTGACATGGTGGCTACCTTTGGGCCTCGCGCTCATCCTTGGGGTTATAGTTGGACAGACAGTCCAGGATGAAGATCTGCCCCCACTCTGTGCACTCGTTGAGGGCTGTCAGCAGCTTATTGATGTTCTGAGGATTGAGGTCCAGCAGGTTGCTGTTGGGATGAGACTCGCTGATCTCTGACAGGGCGGCCACTGCGTTGGCTACAACCTGAAAGACAGAGACGGTTTGTGATGAGTAATACATCACCGACACGCTACAGTCTGTGCCAAGAATTTATGAAAACCTATGCAAATAAATCCTTGATTGGAAAAAATACGACCCATCATCGCCGTGACACCTACCATGGGATTTGAATCAGCGATGAGATCTCGCAGAGAATCCAGGAAGCCCTGGTCCTCCACCATCTGGGCGTTGATGTCATGAAGCTTGGCCACGCAGACGGCCGCCGTCTTCCTCACGTACGGGTCCTCGTCCTTCAAGCACTTCCTCAGTGGTTCACACAGGTACTCGGTGATCTTGTCCACCCGGATGCAGCCCATGGTGCGGACGGCCAGAGCACGGATGAGGGGGTTGGGATCCTCACAGTCCTGGAGAGTGAGACAAGAAGGCCAGTTCTGGTTTCTAAGGTGTTTTGAAGTTCAAATTTTCACAAAAAATACACCTCAAACTGCGTAACCTTCGCTCTCACACTATGCCAGAATTTACATTTAAGAATGTATCGTTTCTTATTTGAGGATGAATGGGAAAACATGATTTATTAGACATTTGTTTGCATTTGTATAGATGTTGATAAAACATTTCTTGCCTTGACAAAGCTGTTGACGGCCATGATGGCCATGTCAGGCTGGCTCTTGGCGTAGTTCATTAAGTAGAGGTAAACCAGCTTCTTCAGTTCCAGGTTGTCCGTCTGCATGCAGTTCACCACATCTGGGAACAAAGAACTGACAGCAAAGAAAAATGACTTAGTCAGAGCTTAGTGTGAGGCTTCAAAGCTTCTGTTTACATCAAGAGCAATGTGATAAATACACATCCGCAAGGCTAAAAGACCTAAAAAGTATTGCTTAATAGACAAAAATGCTCTCCCTCTGATAGGTGCCCTAATTTTCAAATTCAAATTTTTCAAAGAGCTTATTTGTGTTTCTGGTAACTGTCAGAGTTGAAATTGTATACTGTACCTGACATCCTTGCCAACAGTCATGGCTGCAATGACCTTCTTCACTGCCTCTTTTCTCTTCTCCTTCTTCTCATTGTTTAGCTCTGCCTTTAATTCAAAGATCTCCCCTGAAAAAGGAAAGTGTTGAGAGACTGACGGCTGCAGCACAGTTCAGTTGAGCTCACTGTCGAATCGTGACAAATAGATTTTCTTCTAACCTTAAAGCTATCTGCAGTGGAAATGGAAGAAAACTGAATGTTGTATGAATTAAAGCTACTCTTTACCAGACAGGGTGAAAATGAGAAACATTCACATAAAATCATAGTCTTTTAACATCAAAAATCATTTTTCGCCCAGTGGCTTTACTAACCTTTTTTGTTTGTTGTGAAGTATTTGGAGTCTGTCATGATTGTGGTCCTTTAAGTCTGCACAGAAGAAATAAAGAAGTCTCATCAAAAACATTTATATTTGGGTGCCTTGAGCTCCTCCCAATATCCCCTTTATCTGTGTTGACTCTATCTGGAATAGGTTCTACTCAGTCATTTCCAGTGTGGCACTATCAAAGGATACAATCTTTCCCATATGCCAGTTTATCTGATTTCTGGCCTGTAAGACATGTCCTTGTCAGCCGCCAGTGCCATTATAGTGAAGTGAAAACATGTGGGAGCGACAAGATTTCTTCCCATGAACCATGGATATGCAAGCTCACAACCGCCAAGTGCTGACGTGCACGATGAATCATTTCTAATGCTTGAATGCTACAGTCACCACAAATCCCAAACTGCCTCAGGAAGCATTGTCAACGCTGTTCAATAGCAGCCATCATAGTTTCTATGGTTGGAGCAAATACACCTATGGTCCTATGGTCTGCATGCACAAAACTCAAATACTGCATGAAGTGGAGTAAAGCGAAACCACCATCTGACATCTGGTTGATGACAATATGTTGTCTGAACATATGAATCAGGGCTTGGAGTGTTTATCCCACCCAGCTGAATGCAGTAACACTGCCAACTGTGAAGTTTGGTAAAGAAGAAGAAGTGGTCTGGGACTGTAATGATGTTTTAGTGTAGCTCCATCCGTTGCCATAGCCACCGGCTGGGACCACCGGGCTGATGCGATCACATTGGATTGTTTAAACAGTCATTTAAATATTGGATGTTGGTTATATTCCACACCAAGGGTGGGAGCACACAAATATATGACAGTGTCACCTCCCTGTGACTGAGGTCTGTAAAGAAATAGTTTTCCCACTTTGTTGCGGAGGAACTTAACAGATAGAAGAGCTTTGACCTCGGTGCCACCCAGTATCCTTGGAAAAAACTGAATGACTAAGAACCAGGAATTATTACCCTAATTAATCTAATTAATGGTCCTATTGCTGAATGGAAGCAATTATCACTCTCAGCCAACAAGGTACCGCAGTAAGTGAAATGTTTCCCAGAAATATGGAGGCTTCTATACCAAGATGAAAATGACCATGGTTAAGGAATAACATACGACAGTATTATGTTCCGGTGTTTGAATCTTGGCCACACACACTTGTTATATATATATATATATATGACCAACCAAGCACACAATTTAACAAAATACTAAGCGACATATTCAACACAAAATGACATGGTGACGTTTTTCTTCCAGCTCAGCTGTTGTGCCGTGTGTAGGATGCCACATAACCTATGAAGCGCTAAATACACAAACGACCTTTAACAGTAAGCCGCTGACTGTTTCAGCATTTGGCTCCGTATTTTCAGGTTAACGCCTTCATTACAAACGTTAGCAAGCTTGCATTACGTCGCTAACATACCGGTAATGGCGTTAACGTTAACTATTAACCGGGGCAGTTACTTGTTAGTCTATCATCAATTCCCACCTTAAACAATCCATTAGTCTGACTGGACGGAGCATTTACAACTAAATATTCCTAGTCGTGACAACGTTTGACTTCTGTGTAGTGCCGAGTTAACATTTCAGTAGTACCACAGCAATTTAACTTTGCTAACGTTAGCTAGCTTACTGCATGCTAAATGCATCAGTTTACCGATTGCTGCTAACGCTAACCAAAGACTAGCGATGCTAACTGATAACTACTAACGACATACTGCAGACCCTGCACACTACGAGATGACCTACATCAGCAGGCTTTTCTGATCGGGTGTGGCTTGTATCGTTACAGCATTAAATCGGACATCATAACAGAGGTGACCAGCGGCCCAGTTTCCATTGCCGCTGACAGGAACTATGTTAATGTTAACGTTAGGTGAAAACCTGCCCATCAAAGTGATCGACACGGAAACAAACACAAACGCCAATAACGTCACATCAATAACGACACAGTAATATGAACTGTAAAATATTTCATATACCTTGTTGAGTGTATGGCAGCGGGAAAATATTAAGTTACAGTGGATGTAAGACGCAGGTTGGTCCCTTTGCTTGGTGGGAGAAAGATGGAGAATCTGGATTGTGATGTGACGTTCAGGGTCACCGGAAACTGGACAGCTTCTCGCTTGAGTTGATCTTTCTAGGAAGTGGTGTATATTGGTTGCATGGAGTGCCATGGACAACTTCGATGGATTCGGTGCTTTATAGGCGACTGTTGTTAGATATTATACTGTTTAAAACTACCGATAGTGGACAGGAACTTTATGTGCGCAAAAACTTGGACATAGCACACAGCGAGGTACACAGGGGCAGCGACACCACCCAGAACCAGCGGCAGAGAGTTGCTGTTGCTGCTGTTATTGCTGACACATAATTCTGTTCCACTGCGATTAAGATTCACAAGTTATATCATTCAGTACAACCAGCATATTTTACTTGAGATTTAAATGTATGAACTAGACAGTGTTTCTTGGGCGTGACTGGATGTGGTACTGCAATTTCCCATAGCATTGAATGTAGCACTAGAGTAAAGGTTCGGTTTGGATCTAATGATGCCCTGAGTTAAGTCAGTTTGAGATCCATGTGTCTTTTATATCACATTAATCGAGAAATGTGTAAACGTTCAGGTATTATACACAACTTATATGACTGTAATTACAAAGGAAAAAATACACAATGACAGAGCTTAAAGTGATATTAAAAGTTTATATTACAAGAAATGTGGAAAAACTGGGGAAGTTAATCTGAAAAATATTTTATTGTCTTACATCAGTTTTTATAAAATCACTGTCTGACACTATAAAAATGATACTATTAAACAGCCTGAGACAACCAGACTGTCCAATGAATGCAGTGTGTGTTAAAAGCATACTTTTCTCATTTAGCATATCATTACCACATGAATTTATATTCATATTACCCCCTCCTGACATGTCGGTTGTCTTTACAAAAAAAAGCAACCATCAGAGACTATTTTCTTTTCTCTGACTCACAGACAAACCTGAAATCACTATATCTATACTATTCAGGCACTTAAAACATTTGACAGATTGACAGGTCCTACATTGTTGTTTACACCTATGCAGAGGATTCACTTTGGAGTTGGGATGTGGTGTTGATTAGATCTCTGGGAAGACTTTCTCTCGCTTCTTGCATCTTTCTCCTGGCCCTTTGGAAGGCATCTGATGGAGAAAAAAATATTGATGTAATTAATTGTTGAACAATGCGTACTCTCTAAAAGCTGATCTCCCACTCCTACTGAATAATTCTCAGTGAATGTCTTTACCCAGGATGGTGCAGACAGCTCCTTGCTGACTAAATCCTCCTAACTGCTCAAACACTTTTTGCCTCCTTTTCTTCAACATGTTGGCATCTACAAAGGACCTGAAACATACACAGCATGGATAAAATAAACCATACATTAAGAAACAGTACAAGAAATGAAATAATTTATTGGTATGATAAATGATGATGGTACATCTGTAGAGTAAATACTGTGCACATGTACTGAGGTTTAATGTCGTTCTGACACGCATGGTGACAAATTCAAGGTTTGTCCTTTTGCCACTAGACTAGACCAGTCTGTAAGAAATGTGGTAAAAAATAAAAAAAACAAGTATTCTGACTGCTGGGTTTAAAGTGAGATGTGCATTTCCTCAAAAGCTGAATAATTCAAGAGAGGACTTTGGCCTGATTTTGTGAAAGTCTTAATGACCTGAATTTAGCTTCTAAAGTTCACATCTTACACCATTGTGTTGTTCTGGTTGTGTAAATTCAGTGAATGCTGATGGTGAACAAAGTTTCCTCTGTAATAATTCACTGAGACTTGTGGGATATCGCAGATCAACTCTTCCAGTGAAAGTAATATACATGTGCATTAGGCTGTAGGACTCAATAATAGATCTTTAACATGCAAACTCATGCATACCTGGCTTGCTGGATGCAGTGCAGACTGAAGGTGACGCTTCCTGTGGTTTCAGTGGAAAAGCCAAAGCGACTCAGTCTGTCTCCCTAGATATATGTGGAGGAATAAAAAATTAAAATAAACTGTCTTCAGAGTCATTAGTGACATAACAAGTACATGAACAGTACAGGTTCTAGGAGGGAAATGTTCTCTCTACATTTTTTTACTCTTTGTCTTTTATCAGTTCATTTAAACATACAACTCAGGTTAAAGGTTCTGTGCCATTTCAACAAAAAAAAGAAAAATAAAAAAGGACAAGGTGATGAGGTTAAATTCATTTGCTTATCCACACACTATGCCCTGAGAGTTTGCACACAGCTTTGAGCTTACCATGAATGTCCCTGGTATGCGGACGTAGCTGTGGTCTTCCAGCTCTGGAGAACCCCCAATAAAGAAGCGTCTTAGTGCAGAGACCGTTCCTGTCTGAAGTGGTCTCCATGTATTACATGTTATTATATGTTTACCTGACAGAAACAAATATACAGAGTCAATAAATGGTCTGTTCACCATCTACAGTTCTAATCTGAACAGTTACTTTGAAATTCAGCTACTTTGATAACTGATCAATCCTTTTTAAGCAACAGCGCCAAATTCTATGTGACACAGTACATTACAGTAAGCTAAGTTCTGAACAGTCAGTCAGTCAAAACAAGCGATTTGAATGTCATTTTAGAGGTTATCATTTTTTTCTTTATTTTCTAGAAAAAAAATGTATTCAATTAACTGAAATACAGTGGCAAATGACAATGACAACAATTGTTCAGTGCAACCCTAATTTTGGTCCCACACCTTTTTAATGTACAGTATACAACATACCAGGAGTGGCAGGAAAAAGCAGATAGCCATAGCCTTCAGTTCGATAGCGCTGCCAGGTGTCCAGGGAGAGAACCTTGAAGTAAAGCACTGGCCACTGGGGAACTGTTTCTAAAATAAGTGGGAAAGTCATGGATCAGTCTAATTTTTTTAAACATATAATTCAAACAAACACTATATTATGCAGCAATGAAACACATACTCTAAACGCCACATTCAATAGTTGATACTCACCCTCACTCTCCTTTTCACACATGTAAAAAGCCTCAAAGCTGAAGGGGAAACTGAAGAAAGCTATGTTTTCCTGTTGGCACAGAGCATGTTGAGGGTTTGACCAAACTCTGTAAACGTCCTCTGAAATTGTTCATCACTATTGTTTACAGTATACACACCTTCCCTAATGTTTTGGTTCGGCAGGTCTGGGTAACCCCTGAGTGAGACTGGAACGGCAGGCTGGTCCAATCTTACATGAGAAAAATACAAATTGAAATGGTAAATTGAATTTAGCATAGCTGACTTAAAAGGTGTCACAATGTGAACAGTGTAATATACTGTATGTGACTCACTGTTTGGCAGCTCCATGAAGAAGTGGATGTATAAGTTATCATACTCAAACCCTTTAGCTGAGACTGGACAGAAAGAAGAAGAGGATTTAATTGCCCCAAAACTGTGAACTTAGAAAGGTTAACTGTGAGAGAGCAGCCTTTCTACTCACCTATCTCTCCATTCACCAGGTAACGCAGAATACCTGCAGGAGGCTAGAGCAGAGACATCTGGTTAGTACAGAAGCCTTTCAGGACCAGTTATTAATATAGTGTTCATACTTGATTATCCATATTTCATGTCAAAGCACCAAACATTTTCACTATTAAATGCCTTACCATTTCAAAGTCTTGTCCAACCAGGCTATTGAGGTACTCCTTATGCCTTACGTACAGCTAAAACAGAGAAAAGTTCATTTCATCAGTTATAATTATATTGTATAGGATTCTTCTCCCTAAGAAAAGCTGATAAAGATGGACTTACATCTTTGTACATGTTCTGCTCCCTCTCCTTTTCCTCTGTTTTCATGGATGTTGATAGGTTCTCCACGGTAAGACGCCACACCTCCCTCCTTTCCCCCTCTGTGACAATCCTACTCAACAGCAAACACCATATTTGTTTTCTTTTGATTAATAAAATACCATATATTCCTTTACAGGTCATATTGTTTTGACGTATGGCATATTTTGAATGTACCTGTAGGCCTCTTTGCCTTTGTTGAAGTCAGGTTTTATGACAACTGTTCCACTTCCATCTGATTTTATGGTGACCAGCAAACATTCATTTTCCCTCTGACCCAGCCTGAGACAAAAATTCATCGAGAGAAAATGGTAAATGATCAACATAACATCAAGTTAACTTAATGTTCATCAATACCAGGTGTAAACCCAAAGGCCTGTGGTAAGATCAAAACACAGATCTCCACTTGAATGAAGAGAAATGATTGATTCTGTCTTTGCCGTACTGCCAATCAAATTTCCCATGTAGGGAAATAAACTATAAAATAAACTGAACTGAATAGAAACTTGGCTTTTGTGGTTATTATCTTACCTTCCAGGGGAGCCCAGGTCTGCCATGATGTGCATGGTCTGCATAGCGTTATTCACAACATGACTACTTCTCAGGAAATCCTCGGTGGGCTCCCAGTTGATGATTTTGGCCTTTGGGATACTAGAGTCTCTGCAAAATATAAAAGCATTGAAGATTACAAATCAGATATTTGGGAGTGATTACATGGATTCTGAGTAAATAGAATATAGCAGAAGACAGAGGAAGTTATCAGTTTGTGAGCTGGTGTTTTACTCACACAGTGCGTCTGTCCTGCCGCCTGTGTCTTATACTAGCCATCCTCTCTGCTAGGAAGGTGGGGCCAGATTTGGTTGTGGTCAATAAGTCAGAAGAGTGCTGCTTTCAGGATCAAAAACAACAAGCTCGTCACAAACACAGTTGTATGCAATATTTGCAGAATTTGCAGGTTTCCATTTGTTTTCACATTGTCATATTTCGGCGTAAGTGCAATACAAGAAGAGAAAAGCTTGTTGTTGTGTTGCAGTTAAAGCACTTACATTGGAAATATGGAGAGAAGTCTGGTACATGCATAACAGTAAGGTGTTGTGTGAATTATTGCGGGTTGGTGTAATGTAGGATGAAGCTCAACCTACCAGCTGGTGGAAGGGAAGACAGTTGGTGTAGCGGTCATGATCAGTGTATGTGAAAATCCTGTGATTGCGTTGGCCCTTTGCCCTGTTCAGGGCCTTGACCTCTGTGTGATACTGCCGGTCGAGTGGGGTCTGACATGCTGCCTCATTCTGGAACAGCTCCATCTCATACTAGAACCACAGAAAAAAGACATGATGACATCAAGGTGAAGCAACTGTGGTTTATAAACATACAAAAATAACTCTAGATTTTATAATGGAAAAGGAAACTACAAGTGGCAAAAACAGCAATAACTCTTGGCCTTTAAGTTTTTTTCTTTTTAATCTCAATCACTTCAAGTTAAATAGAGATTTCAATTTACTGTGGGCTAAACAAACCAAAAGCTCATTTTTCTACCTGGCTGAAGAGTTTCTCCTGCCAGCCCACCACCTGTTCCTCCTCATAGTCACCTGTTGACACAGCAACACAAATGTCAAGTTGGTAAAATATACTTTGAGGGAAACATCCACCCTAACACGTGTGCATTCATAGATACAAGTCAAGCACATCTGTTACATTATTGTGGCTATTCTGGTGCAGAAACACATGAGGGCCGGACATTTACAACAGACTTTACGGATTATGGGCAAGTGAAAACCAAAGCGTTTCCCATAGTACAATCAGTAATGGTAATATTACCTGTATGGCTTTGAGAGGTAAGGGTTTCCATTTCAATTTCCCCTCTGTCTTGCTGGGACAGAACTTCCTGCTGTAGGTGCTGAGAGAGGGCTGCAGTGGAGGTCACCCTCTCTATACGCACCCTGGAGTGAGGTAAAAATAGATACCGTGTTCAAATAATGTGCCCATCCTCCGGAGTACTGTTAGCACACTGGAGGACTGTAGCTAGACTAAATCTAAACGTTTGCTTTAGATACTTACTTTATTCTCAAGTTTTTGACAGCATCCCGGGAACGATACACAGCCTCTCCGGTGTCTGTGTTCCAACTGTCTGCCATTAAGATTTAGCACGAAAACTCAAAACGCTTTTGGTTTGAGGTTAGCTAGAGCTGGGTCTCAGCTAGCGTTAATGAGTTTGTCTTAAATGTCTTCGCAACGACTTTCAGTTTGTTAGTCCATAGCGTTTGCAGATGCAGTGGGCAATTATGTCAGCGAAAGGTCCATGTTCTGCTGTAGGTTAAAGCAACAAGAAGAAGCTGGCAGGCTTAAAGATTCACGCAAACAGTACGGCAAATGGATAGTTGTCGTTGCCATAGAGATAATGGTGGTTCTTCTTCTTTGGTTTTTCATGCGCTTTTTTTATTTGTTTTTTTCAGGCGCTTTACTGCCACCTACTGCCACACATTAACACAACAACTACTACTACTCGTACTAGTACAAAGAATAATACTACTACTGCTACCTCTACTATTAATAAATAACCTCCACTAATAATAATAACAATTGCAATTATGCTTTTCAGTCAATGTCCAAGCACAAATTGCAATCATTTTATGGCTCCATCTTCTCAAATGCATTAATTTGATACCTCTATCTGTCTTATATATGGATCTTATAACATGGAAAATAATACATGGTAGATTTTTTAAGCGTCTTCCTGTTTCAGCTTCCGTTGAGTAGTCTTCCCAGTTTTCGCCAGACAGGTTATAAACTCTCCCGACAGTTGGGGGCGGTAGTGATCGCAATTTGTCATTCCATAAAAATCGACGTAGAGGAATGAGGGGCGGAGGATCCAGCCAACGTCTCGGAGCCAATCACACACCCTGGCGGGTCTTGGAGTTGTTGTGCTGACCTGTCACAGTTTTTGGAAAAAAAATTAAAACATCTGCTGAAGTATGGCATCGTTTGTGACCGAAGTTCTCGCCAGCTCTGGCAAACTGGAGAAAGAGGACCTGTCTGGTAAAATAAGCAAAATGTCGCGCAAGGTGGAGGATACAAAGGTAAATCCGTTAGCTAGCATAGCAGTGGCTGTAAAGTTTGAACTAGCGTTAGCTGTTAGCGCTACCACTGACAGAGTGAAACTTGCCTCATCCTTTGACCAACGTTGGGTTGATTTTTACAGGGTCTCCTTGAAATAACGTTCAGTTACAAGTAACACGAGTGACATGATTAGCCATTATAAGGCGAACGCTCAAGCTAGTTTCAAGCTAATTTTGGTGCATTTTGTTAGCAAGACTGTTAGCTCTGTGTGGTGCTATCTAACTAGCTACGTGGCTGAGCTTCATCAAGCACAAATATAATACATATGACAACGCGAGGACACATTTGTAACACCAATAAAACAACTTAACATTGGTGTATTAGTGTGCATCAAGTAGTTAAAAACGGTAACCTTTCTTCTTCGCTTGATAACGCCAAGGATAACGCGAATAGTTAAATTGTTTACGTGCTTAAGCAATTTGTTTGAAGGCACAGACTTGGAAGCCAAAACCCATTAAAACCTATAGTGAGACTAATTAATAATCAATTCTTTGACAAATTGGTAACTTATTTACTAGATTCATAGCTAAATAAGCGCGTGAATGTGCTGTATATGAATTGCTAAAACAATGTTAAGCTGATATGTGTAACTTTTGATGAAAAGAAACCGTAAGTTTTCATTTTGTTTGGAGCTAAAATCAGATTAAAGCACAGGACAACAGTAGAAGTGCTGAAACGAGTGCTCAACCAAAAACTTTCTTGATTATCTATCAATCGGCAGTCATGAGCAAAAAATTTGAAATATCATGTTGAATGTTAGGATCTTCTGCAAAGTTTGATTGTCTGCACCTCTCAAAGCAATGATTGAACAGTTGTGTTTAATATGTAAACAGAGTTGTTCCATAGAGTTAATCAGCTTTAAATTGCCATGCTTCAATTTGGGACATTTGACAATAGTTCAAATAAAGATAGGACCTCCATAATGTGTAGTTGGCATCAAGATAACACGAATGGAGAAAACTGTCCAAGCAAACTAACAAATAAACTATATCTATTCTCTTTCATGCTTTTTTAGGAGGAAGTATGTGACATGATCAATAAGAAGTATGGTGACTTTCTACCAAGTCTTCAAGGATCTGAGGAGCTGATGGTGCAGGTTGATGATGTCTCCAAAGAAATGGATGTCCTAAATAACTGCATTAGAAATGAGGTATGTATCGAAAAAATTAAAACTGTTGCACAATGCTTAACCTAAGAAGAACAGACTGGGTTTAATTCTGTTTTTGTGTATGTGAACACAGGTGCAGCAGAATATCCATGTTGCTGTGGCTGAGTATGCGAAGCTGAAACAGCAGTTGGAGAAAAATACTATCATCATAACAATGCTGGGACACCTGAAGGAGGTACACCATAAGTATAATTTATTAAGTCACATATAATGTCATAAATGGTCATTTGAAAGTAGTGTCAATTGTAATTTTGTAATATTTTTTTTTTGTTGTATTAAAATGCACCATCTGCATTGTCCCTAAAAAGCAGAAGGCAGGGATTTGTGTTATCCATACATTGAATAAAGGTCTAGTTATAATCCATTGTTAATGTTTGAATGTTTCTGTGTGGTTTAGTTTCACAATGCTATGGAGGAGTTCAAGAAGGCTTTGCTGGAGAAGAAATACGTTGATGCAGCCAACCAGCTGGAAAAGGTAAGAGCTGCTGACATCTTGTCCACACCTCTACTCTGAACTACAACAGTGCACCTAATCTATCGTGAACTGAGCTAAAAGACAGAAAATAGTGTCTCAGGTAAATGTGACTATCAAAAAACACTGACTCACCCCTGTGTGATCAAACACATACAGTATAAGCATCCTGACTTATGAGGTATGTTTGAGGAATGAGGAACAATTCTGATGATGGACATTGTTACATATATGCCTCTTTACAGTCACAGTGTCTAATGTGCATGTCAACATACTGATTGATGGGTAATCTATCTTCAGGCTAAAGCCAGTGTGAATTCACTGAAGGGCTGGAAGACTTCCCAGCTGCCCCTGCTCAGTTCTCTCAACACTGAGCTGACAGTGCAGAGAGAAAATTTAATTTATCAACTGGGAGAAGAATGGAAGCGCCTCGTCATCTGGAGATTACCATCTTCAAAAGGTACAACTCCTTCAGAAAAATTGTGGAAATTTTTCATCATGTATGCCAGGAGTAACTGTATGGACAGTACACTGCATTCACTACACTCCCATTTCACCTTGAACACATAATCATTAATTGCTATCACCCAACTTGTGTAAAATAGATTTTTCTGTGGTGGTCTTTGACTTCCAAAATCATCTTTTTAAAAAAAATCACATCAATGTATCTGAATGAGTCGCATTAGCAGTTACTTTTCGGATTTGTCCCACCAGAGCCTGCAGGTGTGAAGTCCTTCCTGACGGTGGAGCTGAATCTGAGTCATCCGTGCAGTAAGGATGATGAACCGAATCCACCTGCTTTGATGTGCTGCCTCCTGCAAGCGTTGGCCATCCAGGGCGGCCTTCAACACAAGATCAAACTCTTCAGTAAGGACAAGCAACACTGATGGCTGTTAAATATCCAGTAGTTCATTTATTTATCATGTAGTATGTACTGTGTGGGGCATTTTACAGTTGGTAAAAGAAATTAGACAATGTAATGAGACACAGTTTCCTAGCATAATTTTGGCTTTTCTGCACTGGAACTTCTTGAATTCTGTCAAGTGATAAGATAATATCACCTAATTTAGGAAGCTGATTAATCCATATGTTTAGCTAAAGCACTGTGTATCCAAGATCATGCTCAGTATATTCTGTTATTTGTGTTGCTCAGGTCAGCTGCTGTTGAAGAACATGCTGAAGCCGTTGGTGATGTACCCGTCACTGTCAGTGAGGATAACAGAGCAGCAGGGTGAGGGAACCGTCCTGGCCCTGGAGT
>OMNW01034453.1:0-23844 GCA_900303245.1 Selene dorsalis | reverse complement strand
TGAGGTTGGATGAACTGGCTCTGTGATTGGAGTAAAGATGGACTCTCTGGGGGAAGTGGTGGAGAGATACACAATGAGGATGATGGAGGCCATCCTGAACAACACGGATCATCCACTTCATAACACCTCGATGGATCAAAGAAGCAGCAGTGGTGGAAGGCTCCTCTCTCTTCGTACCAGGACAGAGAGATACAGAAGATCTTTTATACCCACAGCCATCAGGCTTTTTAATTCTTCTGCAAATGGTAGATGAGCTGACAGACAAATGAATTTCCCTTTGGGATGATTAAAGTAATTCTATTCTATTCTATTCTATTCTATTCTATTCAGCAGTAGGCTACATGGTGCCTGGCACTTTAGGAGGTGTGGCTAGTACTAACTGTGCTGCACAGGCAGCTAAACCAGTGAGAAAAAACAATAACTGGCCAATAATAGAGATAAGCTAACAAGTGAGTAAGTGTGGGCCTATGAGCCTCTCTACATGTCCATGGATTGGTTATGTTGTATCCTGTTCATGATCCAGTTTAGGATTTTTGTTTCAGCTCTCTGGTAGTAACCTTGATACTGTGGCATTTGAATAGATCTACACACCAGTGTGAATATGTTTCTCTTTTGTTGGGTAGAAAATGGGGGGATATACATATGTGTTTGTGTTATGCACTCAAAAGATTGTCCATGTTCATGACACACCTAGCACTAATTAAGTCCTTTCAAAATCATGCACCTCCAGGGGTTTAAGGCCTCCCCACACACTTGGCTCTGAAGGAATGGCTCAACTTAAGGAAAGATACTTTTGTTGGTTACAGAAGAAGTGGGCACTGGATAATTAATCATATTGTCATAAGTGCACCTTCATGTATGAGTATAGTGATGACCATGTGTTTAATCATCTGAGCATCTGTTTCACTTACAAACCTGCTTTAAAGCATCACAGGGTGATACGTTAGAGCTGAGAGAGAGATGATTTGTCAAACAAGCATGACTCAGATTTTCCAGACATGAAACACCAAGGCCAACTTGAGTGAAAATATTACAGACTAAATGCAACCATCTGTGTGTGTTTGTGTCTGTGTGAGCATGTTAGTGTGATGCAGCATTCACCATTGTGTGCACACTGTATGTGTGTGTCCTAAGCCCTCTGCTGCCATGCGTCCCTGTGTATTTCTGTGAGGTACCAAGGGCTGCCTGGTCAAACGCAGATTAGACTCCTGAATTACATAAGGTTTAAAAAAAAACAAAAAACATTCCACCTCCTGGACGTCACCAAGTACCAGTGTTTTCATCAGAGCAGGCTGAGAGGTCAGACAGGATTTCCCCACCGGTAGCATTCGACTACACAAATATAGACCTGAAAACAAACATGTTATTGGGGAGAGGGTCACAGGAAAAGAAAGACAAAGCCTCTATGACGTAGCAGCTGAACATAAATCATTTTTCCCATCAGTCACCAGACGTTAAAGCTTTTCCCAAAGAATGACATTTTGTTTGGTTTTCGAGACTGATTAAAAAATGACCTCCAAGGCAACGGAAAAAAAATCAAAACACAAGTAACAGGCTGGTCTGAGGACTAATAGTTTGAATTGGCTTTAATGAAATGTTGGATTAACATAAAACAGATTTGTCATGATGTAGTTTCTCTGACCACAGCCAGAGCAATCTCAGCTGTGTGTTATTTTCATTCCACAGTTTTTCTGTGTAACAGCTCAATTCATTTGAAACCAAAAGTGTATTCTTCCTACCAGGGGCATTTCTAGACACTCTGGACGCCCAGCCCCCCGACCCCCCACCGGTTTGGACAGCACAAGCTGATTCACTGTCAGCAGAACTGATACCAGTATCAATGTTAGCATTTGACAACAAATGAATTATTCTATTGGAAATGGGAGAAGCTAACATTGTTGTTGGCAACACTCCCTTATTGTATGCAATGATGAGATGCATTACAGTAACATTATGCATACATAATGTTGTCACTGACATGGACCATCAGCCATCTCCCCTCTTGGGGCCGTCTCTGGGGATCCCCTTTCAGCTCAGGGCCCTTGGCAATTGCCTGAGTTGCCTGCCCTGTTGCTATGCCTCTGCTCCCTACCTGAAAAGATCAGAGTTAATACCTCATGACAGATGAATGTGAATTATTTTCCCTTCCTGCTGCACTGTCTTTCTTGTCTTTCCTGTAAAAATGGTAAATTATTCTGTGGGTTTCCTGTCTTTGTTTGGCATGAAAGAAGTGGTCCTGCCTGTCAAGAAGTAAAAGTTGCAGAAGAGGAGCTGTGAGACCGTAACAAAAGACTGTGCACATGGCTGTGCTGCCACCTACTGGTTGGTCTTTGTCACTGAAAGAAAGGAACAAGATGATATTTCCTGTCAAAGCTGACTTTCAGTGAGGATCACTAGTTTACACTTTACATGTTAGAGAGCTCTGCCAGTGGTGTGGTGTTTGGACCCGAATGAAAACAAACATGTGTACGAGCTGAAAAATGAAACAGTGTATCACTGTGGCCTGTACCAGCCATTGTGGCTGGCTGCACTGAAGCAGTTTCTAAAGGACGTTTTATTTATTCGTAGATTTATATTTGTTCTTTTTCAGTTGTGTCTGACTGTCAAACTAGACATTAACAGAGAGTTAATTGTCTTTCTTTTGCTGTACCCTATTCATTCATATTTTACAAAGGATTTAGTCTAAACCAGGCCAACAATAATAATAATCATATCAAATCCATGCAGGCATTGTAGTGTATACTGTACATACAAAAAAAGATTTTTTTTAAATTATTATTTATTTATTTATTTTAAAATAACACACTGGTATCGGTATCAGGACACGGCTCAAGTATCAGAAATAGTGGTATCTCTTTATATATTTTTATATAAAGATGTTGAGGGTCCACATGGTCGTATTTCAAATGTGTGATGTCTGGATGTTATTATCTTCTTCCATTTGACTGTCAAAACTTATGAACTGTTTATTTAATTTTGTTACTTCCCATTCTGGGAATGGATGTGTGAGTCCTCCCACTCATCATGCAGTCTCGTAATTCTTCATATTTTGTCTCACACACACATCTCAAATGTATCTAAAGTGAAAGTAGAGTTGAAAAACAAGCAGGTAAAATCATCAACAAATCTAACAAATCAACTTTCATAGTTTCTACATCATCTATTTGCTTCATTAAAGATGTTAACACACATGTAGTTGATCATCACTGACATGATCTTCACTGTTAGTGAGTACAAGAGTTCACATCACATGTAAATGGAGCAGCAGAGTTCTATCAGGATCTTTTCTGATTGATTGATTGACTGATTGATTGGTTATAATGACTGACAGGTATATCAGGCTACTTTATGATAGAGCTAATGTCCAGTTTACTTCAATATTCCAACCTTGTGTAGATCTGACCGTCCCATGTTTTAAACTGAACTTTACCTAGGGTAACCCTAAGTTCAACCAGAACACACTCTTGAGCCCTCTGCCTGTTCTCAGGTGTGCATGTGGGAGATTGTTCTACCGCAGAAGGGTAGGTTCTGCCTGTTCATCCGGCTCCCTCCTCCAGACTGATGGAGCATGGTGTGAAGTTGTGGCTGCTGCTGTAGGTGGATCTGTGTGTGTGTGTGTGTGTGTGTGCATTGTAGTTGTGTGCCTGCAGGAACAGGTTGTTTTCCACTCAGGTACAACTCCCTTCATGATGGTATCAAAACTGTCCTCCACTCCTCAGGCCCAGCAGGGGCAGTTAGTCCCAGGAGGCTGCCTCAGATCCAGGGCGTCCCTCTACCAGATCCACTCTTTCACTGCAGAGGTCACATCTGGTAAAGTGGTTGAAGTGCAGACCTGTGGTGTGCTGTCCATTCAGCAGCAGGAGACTCTAAAAGTGTTATTTCTCTGGGATAGAGATTCTGCTTATTTGTAGCATCTCTATTCTTTCTTTATCTTTTCATTTCCTCTCTTTACCTGTGTAAAACTCAGAAAAAAGTAAATATTTTGGAATAGAAAATATGACAAAACATATCTTCAAAGTTATGGTCTAATTTTTCAGTCAGGGTGGAACAGTGGTTAAGTATCTGGGTTCAAACCCCTGGTCACACACCACAGTCCAAACACATAAGGTTGACTGAATGAATGAATGTGCTGCCGTCTAGTGGTGAATCTGTGTAAAGACGAGGTAAAAAATAAAAAATCAATCACTTGACAAAGTTGAATTTTAGCCAGAATTACTGTGAAATATTTGCCATACAGTAGGAGAAGTTATAAGTTATTCCACTGTCTGATCTCTTTCACTAAGATAATTTGCTCCAGTTCACACTGAAGTCTCAGACCTGAATACAAGAGGATGCACTGCTCTCTTATCAGCTTTTAATATCAGAGCTCCTTCCCATGAATAATGTTGTGAGAAGAGATGATAAAAGTTCAAGGTAACTCCTGTTTGTTGTATTTTATTACCATCCATCCTGACAACATGTGTGGATCCTTCCATCAACAGGCTGCTGTGTCATGATGTTTCGTATCTGATCTAAGGTGAGTTTGTGGTAAATAAAAACATCACCTTCAGCAAAGTTTGGTTTTATTAATATAAACATGATCAACATAGTTTTTTTTACATCATTCATTTGCTTCATTAAAGATGTTAACACACATTTAGTTGATAATCACTGACATGATCTTCACTGTTAGTGAGTACAAGAGTTCACATCACATGTAGCTGGAGCAGCAGAGCTCTATCAGTGGAGGATCTTTTATGATTGATTTAATGATTGATTGGTTATAATGACTCACAGGTATATCAGGCCACTTTATGATAGAGATTACGGCCAGTTTACTTCAATATTCCTCCCTCTTCAACACTATTACATGTATGAGGTGTAGAACTGACCGTCCCATTTAAACTGAAGTGATTTTAGCGTATCTGTGAGAATCTTAGTAAGACTGGCTACAGCCCTCTGCCTCCTCTCAGGTGTGCACTTGGAAGTATCTCGTTCAGTTATACTTTTAATTGTTGGCTCACTCTTCAGTAAGTTGCTCAGGCTCTCAGTTTCAGCACAGTTGCCATAGAAGTTCTGAGGCTGTTTGTCATCTTTCAGCAAACCAAACAAATTCTGACATGATTTGCAAGCAGGCTTTTCTTGTCCAGTGCAGAGATCATAGGCCTGGCACCTGACACACTGGGGAAGTTTGATTGTTCCATCAAAGTAGTCTTTCTTGTCCATCTTTGGATAGTAGGTCATCACTGCTCCAGCTACATAATCATCCCAGTTGCTCAAACAGGCAGCAGCTACCACAATATTCCTGGGGTTTTTATAATTAGCAGAAATGGAGGCTCCGTAGTACCTAACAGGAATGTTGGGAGGCTGAGAGATACAGATCTTGGTGGAGACCAGAAACTTTGGTTTCAGCTCTCTGATGATATCCATCAGACTCTGCTTTATTTGGTTTTCATTCTCTTGTCCTTTCAGCTTGACAATCTGGAAACAGTGACACATTATGAAGTTATGAAGATGTTACAGCTGCAAACTGTCACTCACTGAATCATTTGTAAGATTATGTAGAAGTGAGGGAGCATTTCATACAGTTCATACATACATTCACAAACATTTGTGAGTTTATGATTTGGTATGCTATTTTTTGTGCTAAATTGTCCATGTTAGATCTACGTCTCACCATGTCCATGACACAGGAGAATGGACTCCTCTTGGGAAGCTGAGTGGAGAAGAACTCAAAAGGCCAAGGGTATATCTCTCTCAGGTTTCCAAATATCTCCTCGTCATCAATGATTTCCTCTGGGGTGTAGGGGACGTTGTTGACTCGTCCCAGGAAGAAGATGCTGTGAAGTATCTGTTGAATAACACACGTTAATTCATAGTCATAAAATGACAAATTAGATTTAAAATAAAATCCAGTTTAACCCACCTCATCCACTAAATGTTTACTTCCTTGAGTTTTGTTACACAAGTCCACCATCTTCTTGATGATGTCAAAGGCATTATCTATAAAAGGATTCTGATCTCTCAGAAATTCTTCTTCTCTGTAAATAAGAATCAAGTTATGATGTAGTTTTAAAGAGTCATAAACATGTTACAGCTGTGATCACCTGCAGTGCAGCAGTCAGCTCACTCACCTTGTTGGCGGTGCCTTCAGTCATCAGGGGAAAAATAAACGACAACAGTTAGATAAAACACAGAAAAAAATCAGGATTTAAAGTTTTAAAGTAGAGTTTCATGGTGATAGTATCAATACCAGGAGAAAGCTGCTACTCACCATTGCTGCAGAGTAAGAATGAAATAGAAAGTAAAGTCAGTGTGAGGCAGCTCCCTACACTGATGTACCGTGTGACTTCCAGTAACACCCACACCCAGCGAGCTACTGCTGAAAAAAACAGGACTTTGACTTCCTCAACAGAAAGTCAGTTACATAATTGCGCTTCCCACAACAGAGCGCTTGTGTGCGGATGAGAGGAGCAGGGAGACCAGGCTTGAACTTGACTCCCCCTGTAACTCTGAGTAGGGGAGTGAGATTCTGGTGGAGAGTTGGAAACTACAGTCATGGAAAAAATGATTAGACCACCCTTGTTTCTTCAGTTTCTTGTTCATTTTAATGCCCGGTACAACTATAGGAACATTTGTTTGGACAAATATAATGATAACAACAAAACTAGCTCATAAGAGTTTAATGTAAGAGCTGATATCTAGCCATTTTCCATGGTTTTCTTGATAATAACCAAAATCAATTAAGTTCTTACATCAATAGCTGTGGCACTGTACCGCCAAGTTAGTCACAGGATACACACAGGAGTTAGTACTTGATTGTATAACCATTGCATTAAAACGAACAAGAAATTGAAGAAAACAAGAGTGGTCTAATATTTTTTTTCCATGACTGTACATAGTGTTGCTTTAACTGAAATATGACTGACTGACCCCAGACAGAGAGCAATGATCTACCTGATGATTTGATAATAGAAGGATGACCTAAACGTTTTGCACTATAACTGTCTTTCTGCAAAATACAAGAACAAAGAGCCCACAAGGAAAAGGTTTTACAACTTTTTTTTTTTTTTTTAAAAAGATAATTCTGCCCTTATATCAGTTACATTTTATAGTTAAAATATGTGAAACAGACATACAGTCCTCGTCTCATCCTGGCAGCTTGTTTATAGAATATATTTCCTTCATTGAAAAAAATATATTATGAATTACTAAATACATTTCTCCTCTGAGTAGTTCACGAAACAGGTAGTACCAAAGTTTCTAAGGCTCCTTGCAGGCTATGGTTTAGTAGTTAGTCATGAATATATCCTTTGCCCTTTATGCATTTAGTTATCGAAACTTTATGGCGTCACATCAGGACACTGAGTTATAAATGACTCAGAGTTTATGCTTTATGAATTTATTGTGTTTTATTCATGTTGTGTGATATAGTCGCTCTGGTATTTAACTCCTGAATCTTTTTTGTCTCTTTCTTTGTGTTTTGGATTTTTTTGTAATGATAATAATGATAATAATGCAAACTCCAGTTTTAGTTCCAACAGAGACCAGAGTCTATATGTCTTTATATCTGACATCAAATTTACAGTGAATCTTTCATCAGCTTAAATGCTGGAGCTCTTTGTTATGAATGAGGTTGTGAGCAGAGCCAAACAAGATTCCTGTCTGTTTTAATTGATGACTGTTCATCCTGACAGAGGATGTTTGAATCCTCCCACCTTTCAACCTGCAGTCTCATAGTGCTTCATCTGTCGTCTCACTCACACATACATTTACTCACATGCTGGTGTCTAAAATGAAAAAGTTTGAAGTAGGTAAAATGAAAACAAATCATCAACTTTAGTTAAGTTTGGTTTTATTGATATCAACATGATCAACATAGTTTCTACATCATCTATTTGCTTCATTAAAAAGATGTTAACACGCATTTAGTTCATAATCACTGACACTGACATGTGATGTGAACTCTTGTTCTCACTGTTAGTGAGTACAAGAGTTCACATCACATGTAGCTGGAGCAGCAGAGCTCTATCAGTGGAGGATCTTTTATGATTGATTTAATGATTGATTGGTTATAATGACTGACAGGTATATCAGGCCACTTTATGATAGAGATTACGGCCAGTTTACTTCAATATTCCTCCCTCTTCAACACTCTTGGGGGTGTAGAACTGACCGTCCCATGTCTCAAACTGAATTGTTCTTAGTGTACCCTCAAGGTCTTGAAGCATACTCTCTCTATCCTTCTGCCTGTTCTGAGATGTGTACGTGAGAGACTTTCTTTTCGTTAGATTTTTTACTTCTTGATCCTTCTTAAGCAAGTTGCTCAGGCTCTCAGCTTCAGCACAGTTGCCATAAACCCAGGGCTGTGTTTCATCTGTCTGCAAACCAAACAATTCCCCACATGATTTGCAAGGCTTCATTTCAACTCCAGTGGACAGACTAAAGGCCTGGCACCTGACACGCTTTGGAAGTGTGATTGTTCCATTAAAATCTCGACTGTCATCTGTCCCTTTTCCTTTTCCCTTCTTTTTCTTTTCTTTTTCTTTTTCTTTCTTTTCCCTTGAATAGGCCATCACTGCTTCAGCTACATAATCATCCCAATTGCTCAAACAGGCAGCAGCTACCACTATTTTTCCAGGATTTGGACCTGTAGTGGACATGGAGACTCCATAGTACCTGTTAGCACTGTTTGGAGGCTGAGAGACACACATGGTGGAGGACATCAGAAACCACTTTCCCATCCTGCTGACAATATCCATCAGACTCTTTTGTATCTGGTCCACATTTATATTTCCTTCCAGCTGTCTAATTACATCCATCAGACTGTTCCGTATTTGGTCCACAGGTATTTGTTTTTCCTCCAGCTGTCTGATGATATCCATCAGACAGCTGGAGTATTGGGGCACCTGTATTTGGTCCATTCGTTCTCTCAGCTGTGTGATGATATCATTCAGGTTTTCCACTGTTTGGTCCTTATTCACTTTCAGGTCTCTGATGATATCCCTCAGTCTCTGCTTTATCTGGTCTTCATTCTCTGGTCTTTCCAGCTGGACAACCTGGAAACAGTTACACATATGTCACACCTACAAATTGTGACTCACTGAATCATTTGCAAAATGAATGAAAATAGAAATGAATCATGGTTCATCATCATCATCAATCATGATCATTAAAAACTGTAACTGTAACTTGCTCCTATAACCAAATATGTGAAGTCACAGTATCCTGGAGCAGAAATACACCTCACTGCAGCAAGGTGAGTCAGAATTGTCTATTATTATAGACTGTTGTTGTAACTATCAGCCAGTTATTGCAGGGAAATATAATACTAATAACTTGTAATAAGGGCCCCACAAGGGCCGTTTATAATTTACATTTGGGTTCAACTGAAAGGACGTGAAATTGGTCTCAGACGTCTCATCCCAGTCTTCACATGTGGATACACAGGATCTGACACAATGTTTTCTTTGTGTCACAAAATTGAACAGCTCAGCAACAACAAACAACAACAACAAAAAATGCATTAAATATTAATTATATTTTAGGCAAATATAGAAATGAGTCACAAATAAAAAGTAAAAAGAACAAAACTGTAGAAAAAAAAACTTGGAGCGTGGATTGTGTGTGGATAGTGCTGGATCAAGCTCTTATTTTGGTGTTTCCTTTAACCTGAAGTGAGTATGCATTTCAGATCAATTTTATTTCATTTCATTTTATTTCATAAAGAATAAACATGTGTGTAATCTGGTAAAAAAAAAAAGAGAAGAAAAGAAAAAGAAAAGGTGACCAATAATTCACATCATTTTTCAAGAGAGCTAAATGTGGTGAAATGTTGCTGTTAATTTCATTTTGCACCACTTTACATCCACCTTACTGTTATCATACGTGATTCAGTCCGAGCTGTGGAAAGTTATTATTGATGTAGGAGGCTGTGGGAGCAGCTGTAAGTGTTGACATCTTCAACATTAGAGGAAATAAAGCTGAATTTATCAATCTGGCTTGGAGTGAAAGTGTGTTTATTTATATATTTTAATATATTCATATTTTTTACAGTATAGGCGCTTTTGATTTACATCAACATATTTGATCATTCTACTATTTTTATCATTACTTTCTTGCAAACAGCTGATCATGAATTCTCTGATCATGATCTGTCCTCTCAGTCTTCTGTGAAGAACTTTATTCTTTATCTACCCATATAAAAGGTGTTGTATAAATGAAGTCTGATTAATTGGCAGGAAGAATGAAATTCTACAGTGTAACACAGTCTCTATTAGATCTATATCTTACCATGTCCATGACACAGGAGAATGGACTCCGCTTAGGAAGCTCTTTGGGAAGTTGTTTGGGAAGCTGTTCAGAGAACATCTGAAGAGGCCGAGGATATATCTTTGTCAATTCTGCCAATATCTCCCTGTCACTGATGACTTGCTCTGGGGTGTAGCGGACGTTGTTGACTTGTCCCAGGAAGAAGATGCTGTGAAGTATCTGTTGAGTAACACATGTTAATTCATAGTCATAAAATGACATATGAGATTTAAAATAAAATAAAATTTAACCCACCTCATCCACTAAATGTTTACTTTCTGGAGGTTGGTTACACAAATCCAGCATCATCTCTATGATGTTGAAGGCATTTTCTCTAAAAGTGTTTTGATCTCTCAGATATTCTTCTCGTCTAAAAAGTATAATCAAGTTTCAATGTTATTTTAAAGAGTCATAAACATGTCAAAGCAGTGATGACTTGCAATGCAGCAGAATGAGCTCACTCACCTTTTCTGCTCAGCCTTCAATCATCAGGGGAAAAATACATGACAACAATTAGATAAATAACACAAGATATAAATAAATTTTTAGATTTCAGCACAGAGTTTAGTGGTGATAGAGTCAGTAGGAAGCTGCTACTCACCATTGCTGCAGTGTAAGAATGAAAGTGAAGTCAGTGCTGTATGAGGCAACGCCCCACACCGATGTATCATGTGATTTCCAGTAACATCCAGCTATACACTTAAAAACCAGGACTTTGACCTGTGATAAGTATTTATACAATAGAAGCTCAGGTAAACTCTGAGCATGACCGATAACGTATATTTGTCCAGACTGAAGGTGTTAATGCATTTGATTAAAGATCTTCTCTGCTCTGTTCCTTTTGGCTCAGTGCCATGTTCGCTCCAGGTTTCCTGTGTCGATCCTATTATACAATAAATCTAAGACGAAGATGTCTCTGCTGTGGTATCACAGTTTTATGAACAAATTATGGTCAGAAGTAGTAGATTAAGTAAAGGACACCGACACAAATAGGTCTTCATTATGTAGTTTAATCACTGTGAGTATATAAATGATTACACAAAATAAGCACAGAAGGTTCTAAACAGCAGGAACTCAAACTTCAATCACATGAAGCCAGTACTGTCAGTGAGGCAGGTTTTGATCTTCATGTGGGTGGACTTTTTCTGCTTCCCTCGTAGTCAGTCCACAGAAATACACATTTACTCACTTGCACATTACACATGTTTAGCCCCGTGTCAGCCAGAAGCAGGTGGAGACAAGCTGACATCTACACCCATATCTACAGTAGCAAACATCACTGCATCACACTTTTGTCAATGTCGCCAAAGTCTTTTCAATTTTCATCATCTGACAAAATAAAGTAGCACATGCAGGAAGGAAAACTCTGGATCAGATCAGACGTCCAACATCACTTTGACATCCGTACATAATTAGTGATGTCTGAGGAGGAAACATTATTAACATGCCATTTCATACACAGAATGCATTTTATTTTTGATTATGATGATTTCTGTTGACCGCCTTTTAAATGATGAATGATAAAGTCTTTGAAAGCACATCCTTTACTTTGGGCAACACCAGAACCTAAAGAAAAAAAACAACAACAACTAATTACCATGTGTATATCAGGTATTCACTGCATGAGGCTGTTATTCTCTATATCTTGGCAGTTGACTTGTGACCTGACCAGGGTGTACCCCACCCTCATCTATGCAGTTTTGAATAATTATGAATACTTTGTATCTCCCAGCAGGCATCCGTGATATGTTTTATCAAGACAATAATAAACACTCTTAAACATAAATGTATTCACTGGGCTCTAAGACCTCCACACAGACAGAAAGTGGCTTTTCTTAAGCTTTACATGTGCCACTTTGGGCCTATGTAAGTGACTCAAGACATTTGAGCATTTTATTCAGGAATTTTGCTTTGAATTTTAATATGATGTTGATATTCAGTATCACATCCAGACAAATACCCACCTATCTGTGTCCTGCTCCTTTGAGACTTGCCAAGAACGCAGCCTTTTTGGATTTCACCAGTTTTTGATGGTCTTGCTCCAGCTTCCTTCCCACTGGGCCCTTCTTCACCTTCTCCCAATCCTCCTGTGTCTGGGTCACATCAGAAAAATAACCATTTTTCAGCACAGGTGATCAATCACCATCATGAGTCCCTGTAAATGACGTAGCTTCTCACCATATTTTTGAAGGCTTCCCCACGGTAATAGTTTGTGGATGCTGGATACTCTATTCCCTCATAACAGAGCTGCTTCAGGCCTGAAGCCACCAGATGCAGGACCTCTCCATCGTAGGCGTACACCTTTTTGTCCTCACAGGTCATCACAACAAGCTGCTCACATAGACATGAGGTGCCCCCCACCACACCTAAGACCTGCATGTTTACCATGTTGGGGAGGTAGAACTTCCCCCACCCGTTCACCTCATTATGGTTCCCCCTGTACATGGTGTGTTCAAGCCCTGCTACCTTCAGTACAGCACCAGCTGGATTTTTTAATTTTATAAAGGTGCCTCTCTGTCTTGACACAAGGTTTGACACCCATTCCAGGTAATCTGCACCTGCAACACGAGATGACAAATGCATGGAAAAGGGAATTTTGAAGGGTTTAACAATAAGGTTATAAGTGTGTCGGAAAAAATGTGTAGCCAACCTTGTGCTCTGTCACACTGCTGCATATCAGGCATAACAAAGGGACTGGCCACACTGAAGGATGAGAGAAAGAAAGTTACAAAAGTGTAAGAGTGAACATGGCAGGTTATAAATGTCAAAATACTGTTTTGCTAGTTGTAACATGGCATGGACAAGGAAAATAAAGGTCATATAATATAAGAAATAAGATTTCCAAGTCGTTTTAAATTAGAAAGCAGCTCTCGATTTTATGTATTATATTGTTATTGTTAATATTGTTTAAGTACCAAAGTGCTCTGTCCACAGAGGACCCTAACCCTGGACATTTGTCCACATTGATCTTTTCCTATGTCAGTTTTCATTTCTACCTCCCTGAACAAAAAGAAAATGCAGGGAATTGCAGGTACCTGACTCCAGCCATCCTGGATCTCTGTCACCTAAAAAAAAACACATGTCAGTAAAGCAGCGTTGCAAAAATGTACAATCTTTCATATGAGGAGAAATGTGAGTGTGTTGTATGAATATATATTTATATATAACAGAATAGGTTATGCTGTAAAAATGCAATATTTTTCCAATAGAACTTGCTGAACCAACTGTATAAAACTCAGTGAAGGAAGTTACCTTGTGTTTGTTTGTTTTTATAACGTTTACGTATAGGCTAACATAAGCAATTTAACTTGTGTTTAAAAACAAAAAAGTGAGAAAAGAAAAGACTGAGATATTACTACATGTGATCAGTGTTAACCTAGTCACTTGTCTATTCATGCTGCAAAAACGAAAGTAACGGGAAACTGTCAGGAATGTCACAAACACAGACCACCATTACGTTATTTGACGTTATGAGCTTACATGATCAACTCTACCTCAAACAGAAATGAGTGATAAATAAATAGAAACTGATCTTTAAATCTATTTAACAATACGACTCCAATAAACTGCGTAAAGTGCGTCAGCTGTCTGCGTCACCTACCACAGAGTCCTACAGAGCCCTCTACCAAGACAAGAGGAGTTCACGGACCTACCACAGAGTCCTACAGAGCCCTCTACCAAGACAAGAGGAGTTCACGGACCGACGGCACAACACACTGTTCATTACAATCAACACCCTTCAGGAAGTTAAATCCTGACCAGTCCTGCGTGTTGTTGCGTGTGACGACGACGCTCCTCACCGTGAGTCGGCTATGTTCGACTGTTTCCGCCGCAGCTTCGTGTCCACGTATTATTTTTTCAAATAGTCACGTGATTTATGAGAAAACTGGAGGACTCAAGACTCAATACGAGACTGTATTTCACTCTGTTTACTGTTGGTTGTTGGTTATAAAATGTATGTTCAACATTTTCGTTGTATAGTCAGAATGCAAACATAGAAAAGGAGATGAATGAACAAACACAGTTCATTAACACTAACAGCAGCAATTGGATGAAGGGTTTCATTAAAAACTACAGGATGTCCATATATGGGGCCTCACCTTATCTGACACACCTCTTAGTTACATTGTAAAATATCCCTTTCTCCAGATGTCATGTGGTTTTCTTCTTTCACAACCAAAACTATACTGCTAAAAATATTAATATCAATATCAATGGCTCAGAGTCCACTTTTCACATTAACATCTACATCAGTCACTGTTCTAGTTAAGAAAAAAAGGCCTAGAGTCTGTGTAATGTTTTAATTGTGAGATCTCACACTGACTGAACAGTTGTGTATAGGCCCACACTCATCTCAAACCTCATCATTTATTTCTACAGTCAGTTTATTCTCTCCTGTCTGGTCAAGTCCCAGTGTGTTCAAAAGATTTTTCTTTTTATTCAAGATCTGTCTGAAAAAAAAGTCTTGTTTTCTGCCTTAAGTGAACTGTTTGTGAGGTGAAAGGACAGGACTGGCTGGTTGAGGGTTTCAGCAGTGAACAGGATGGTGTATCAGTCAGGACACAGAAATGAAGTTGAGGAGATATTACACTTTTATAATACAATTGTATCATTTTATTTGCACACTCAATATTGAAATGACAGAAAATAACATCATTATGTACTGACATCTTAACAGCAACAGAACGTAACCACTGTAAAACTTAGAAAAGCCCATATCCTACATGTTTGAAATAGAAATAGAATAGAATAGAAACCCACATTTACACTATACCAATGAGAATATCTATATATAAAACCCTTCACGTACTCTAATCCTGACATCTGCTGGTCAAGCAGGGCACTACAGATAAACTCACCAGAGAAACTTGCCACTCAGCCGTCATGTTACTGACTCACCCTGTCTCTCTCTCAAGGCACTTGATTCCACCCTCGACAACACTTTAATCACCAAAAAAAACCTTCTCACAAGCAGTTAAATCAGCATTAACATCCAGTGAGATTTTAACTTTTCAATAACATTCCTATTGCTCTGTGAGCCTTTGCTAAGCCCCGCCCACCTTGGTTACTGTTGCTCTGTCTGCCAAGCTTTCACTCCCAGCCCTGCTCCTACCATAAGAAATATGGAGTTTTCACCAATATTATACATGAAAGATTTCAAAGGAGATATCGGCAAATTTCTGGAAAACTGTTCAGAGATATCAGAGAGAAGCAGTCAGAAAGATCATCCATAGTTTTCAGTTGCGTGACCTGCGTAGCTGGAACCATGGCATGACCCCCCATTTGACAATTAAACATGTGGCATAGCCTACACCAGGCAGCTGGGGCCATGGCTAGAGCAGATCATGGTCCAGACACTTATATGTAATGAACAGACTGACTGCGAGTTCGATTTAAGCTGCATCGTGCGGCCGTTTTGGTGCAGCTGTTGTGTTCACACTGACCCAAACGCACTCTTTTCTCATTACTGGCCAGCCTGAGCCTAACGTTAAAGCTCAAGAACATGGGGGTGTGACTGGCAAGGTGGGTAGAATCTGCAGTCAGAGTTAGACCAGTCATATAGGCCCCCCTTTGGACGACCAGGCCGCACGGCGCCCCTCTGGATGGTCGGTTCGCTATACTGCCTATGCCATTGGCCGGCCCTGCCAACACCTTCTCTTCTTTTGTTCATTTATTCACATCTCATTTACATGGCCACTGCCGGAACTCACACATGGCAATATGAAACCACACACAAAAACAACAAAAACGCACTAATCACTTTCATTGGCACCAGAGGCTCACGTGGCCCCTACTGCTTGACAATAAAAGGCCAAATTAAAGACACGGCAACAGCAAAACACACAGTTAGAAGCGTAGGTTGGAGGGTGGCACTTAGCGAAGTGTCAGTTTCTCTCTGTGGGGTGTAGAACTTTTCATGAAACCCTTCAAAATGGGTTTTACTCAGTAAACTCTCAAGCCTTCTCCTCACCCTCATTTTAGTCGTCTGCCTGTCGTCTGTTGAGACGTTAGAGTTTGGTCGTATTCTGGTTTTAACTTCCCTCTCATTTTTAAGCAAGTTGTTCAGGCCCTCAACTTCAGCACAGTTGCCATAAGCCCACCCCTTTTTTACATCACAGTCTAAACCGAACAATTTCCCACATGATCTGCAAGGGGGCATTTCTTTTCCTGTTCTGAGACTAAACGTCTGGCATCTGACACCCTGCGGAAGTTTGAACGTTCCATCAAAGTCTGACCTGTTGCTTTTATCTGGACAGCAGTAGGTCATGACAGCATCAGCTACATGACTGTCCCAGTCATCTAAACAGGAGGCAGCAACCATGATCTGCCCAGGACGACGACCAGCAGTAGACATGGAGACTCCATAGTATCTAACTGAATCTGGGCTCTTATCCTTCTGAGAGACACAGATGGTGAACAAGATGAGATTTGGTTTGCGGCCCCTGTGCAGTTGATTGATGATTTCTTGGAGCTTCTTTATTATTTGGCCTTCATTCTGTTGTCCTTCCACCCGGACAATCTGCAAGAAATAACTAATACTGTCAAACTGCCTTGATCCCCACAAATACAATATCGTTCACTCACTGCATCAAGTGCCTGAGCTCCATTAATCATAAACTGTAACATTTGAATATGTTTAAGGGACAAACTATAATCTTATCTATAAGATATCATCTTACCATGTCCAGCAGACAGGAAATGGGACTCCGGCGGGGTAGTTCAGAGGAATAGTAAACAAAAGCATTTGGGAAGTGACGTCTCAGCTGATCTAACTTTTTCATATCATTCTCAATCCGATGTGGGGAAAAGTTTGGAAAATTGATCTTTCTCAAAAAGAAGATGCTGTGAAGAATCTGTAAAGTCGAAATACAGGTCACACACAAAAACATAACAGTGTCAAAGGCAAAGTCCAAAAAACAGGAAGTTTGTGTCCATCAGATTTACCTCATCCACCAGCGCTGTAGAATCTTCTTGAGTCTGTTTACTGAGTTCCAACATGTGGTTGATAATTATTGAAGAATTTTTTCTGAAAACATCTTCATCCTTTGAAATTTCTAACCTGGAAACACAGTCATCAGTTTAGAAAATGGAAAAGCACAATGCATCTTTAACTACTTGTGTTTGATTAAATCAGGTGACTCACCTTTGTTTTTCATGTTGAGGAGCCTGATAGAATTGGAAATGATACAGGATACATTAAAACACTTTACAAATACATATTCTGACAAATTACACTACACTATTAAAAGCAACTACTCACCATTGTAGGTTACTGGTAAATGAAACTCAGATCACTGAATGAATGATGAAATGACTACAATGTAATCAAACCAGTTTACTGTCAGCTGAACAGAGTCCTTGGTGGAGTATGGCTTAATGTTTACATCATGGACAAGAAATTCAGGACTCCAACATGAATTCAAAACATATTTTCATTAGGTAGGCAAGGTGTTTTCTGTTTCTGCCTTTATGTTTGAGTGTGATGCTTAAATCTTAGAAGAATGAAAAGCACTGCTGACATCATTATGTTAATATCAGTGTCAGCCTCTCATAGCACATAAAATCCAGTGGAGAAAACACTTCAGGGGCACTGACCATTCAGTGACATCATTTACCATCATTTATTGCAAAATCCCTGAATAGGATTTCTTTTAAAATGTAAGGGACTTTTAACTGAAGACTTGAGAAAGATGTGGTTCTACTTTGTTTTTGAGACTGACTGGACTGGAGACATTTATCACAATGTATGCTACTGCAATTAACATGCACTTAAATCTCATTTCATGAAGTGTTTGATATGTAATTACATTTATATTCACATGCACATATAGGCATATGTATGTAATCTTAATTACAATATCTTATAATTTACATAATTCATATGCTTTCATGTATTTGGTGTGACAATTTTCTCTTTGATGATGATCTAAATATACAACTGAATAAACAAGAGAAGATCAATTTATATAATAGTAAAACAGATGGAGATGAAGGAAATAAAGTCAAAACAAATAATGAAAATTCCAGTAATTTTATTGTCAACTTTTGCATCACTTGCATGTGTCATTCAAAGAGAACATTATAGAAATACACATCACAAGAGCGGGGGTGGGGGGGTACTTGTAAAGCGATTTAATGAGTGCACCAGGCCCCCCTTGAATGTCCGCCCATGCGCTGTGGGATGTAGAAATTATTATCCCAATTAAATCTCGCTTCTTTCAGTAAACGAGTAAGCTCTTTTAAAACCTTATCTTTAGTGCCCTGCCTGTTTGGAGACTTGCATATAGGAGATATCTGTTGTACTTTGTTTTTTACTTCATTCTCATTTTTAAGCAAGTTGCTCAGGCTCTCAACTTCAGCACAGTGGCCATATGGCCATCCTTTTTTTTTGTTTTTATCTGTGGACAAACCGCATTCAACAATATTATCAGATTTTGGTTGTACCTTGTTTTTAACTTCATGCTCAGTTTTGACCAAATTAACATTGCGTTCAATTTCAGCACAATGATCATTGACACATTTGTTGTTTTCATCTGTGGACAAACCCCATTCAAAAATATTACCAGATTTTGGTTGTACCTTGTTTTTAACTTCATGCTCAGTTTTGACCAAATTAACATTGGGTTCAATTTCAGCACAATGATCATTGACACATTTCTTGTTTTCATCTGTGGACAAACCCCATTCAAAAATATTACCAGATTTTGGTTGTACCTTGTTTTTAACTTCATGCTCAGTTTTGACCAAATTACCATTGGGTTCAATTTCAGCACAATGATCATTGACACATTTGTTGTTTTCATCTGTGGACAAACCCCATTCAAAAATATTACCAGATTTTGGTTGTACCTTGTTTTTAACTTCATGCTCAGTTTTGACCAAATTACCATTGGGTTCAATTTCAGCACAATGATCATTGACACATTTGTTGTCTTCATCTGTGGACAAACTCCATTCAAAAATATTACCAGATTTTGGTTGTACCTTGTTTTTAACTTCATGCTCATTATCATGCCTTTCAAATTCGGCACAATGACTATTGGGCCCTTTGTTGTTTTCATCACTACACAATCCAAACAAATTGATACATGATCTGCAAAAAGACATAGAATTTCCTTTGCCGACACTTGATGTCTTGCAAGTTACAGTTTCTGGAAGTATAATTGCTCCATCGAAGTATGACTCCTTGTCCTTCTTGCTGTTATAGAGGGCCATGACAGCATCAGCTACATCACTGTCCCAGTTGGCGCTTAAACAGGAGGCAGCAACCATGATCCTCCCAGAACGACGTCCAGAAGTGCACATGGAGACTCCATAGTGTCTGGCTGAATCTGGGCTGTCATCCTTTCGAGAGACACAGATGGTGAACGAGATAAGAGGTTTTATTCCACGCCCCCTCAGCAGTTTAGCAGTGATTTCTTGCATCTTGCCTCTTATTTTGTCTTCCTTCTCTTGCCCATACACGCAGACAATCTGAAAGACAAATATGATAAATTTATTGTTTTCCCCACAGTATTATTCACTGCATTATGCTTGTTGTGTGTTTGAGAAATTCAGTGATGCACACCAATCATAAACTGTGAGGTTTTCCCCAACATTGTTTTCTACAGAGCATTTCATTTTGTTTACAGAAATGGTACATGAGGTATAGCTACTCTCAGAACATGAACACTGTGTTCTATATATGGTATGAACAAATAGTCATTAAATGCTAAAATCGAGAGCAGCTGGACTTCTTTTGGCTCTTGAAGGTGTTTTGCCTCTTAACCCAAAGGATTCTTCAGTTAAAAAAAAAAAAAAAGAAACTGGCGTGAGAGTCCCAGGTATTTAACCCGCTGTGAGGGGACGAGGTCGTCCTGATCTGTGTACTGAATGTACTGGGTGGAAATTGGGATTATTTTGTTTATTTTTTGTTTCTGACACTGACACTGCGACTTCACTGTAAAGTCAAACGGGACAGGTCATGTCTGCCACACAGCAGTCCTTCGCACAGATGCAAACAAGAATATAGATTATGTCCAAGCACCACCTTTGTCGCACCTTTTAGCATGTAGGTAGCAACTGGACGACTGAACCTTCACAGACAAAAATGTATTTTGGTTGAAAATTAAAGGAGCTGTATGTAAGAACTGTATGGCTAATAACCATAAAATCACCCAAATATGTCACCAGAGACAAAGGAATCATGTTCATTTGTAATACTGTTTTAACAGATGACAATAGTACAGCCAGAATATCTGCATTTAAAAGAAATTTGCAGCATGCAAATCATGTTTATGTCTTGATTCTGTGTTTTGGCCTGTTGCGTCACCCGATGCTATTTGATGGGGGTTATTGCGAAGCCTTGCGTTTGAATGCCAGTCAGGGTTAGGGTTAGGTAACCCTTCCTGGAACTAAACAACTCACTCAGTATTCCTCCGCACAGGCAGGCTCTGCGACGCGCTGTATCACTTCCTGCTCCGCTGATCCAAACATGGACGGAGTGATATAGCACGTGGCGGAGCCTGCCTGTGCGGAGGAATACTGAGTGAGTTGTTTAGTTCCAGGAAGGCAAGTCGAAGTAATCTGAGCATTTTATTTAAAAAAGTAACAGTAATTAAACCTACTTTTATAATGTAGGAGGCCTAACTCAGTTACTAACTCAATTACTTTTTGGGGAAAGTAACTAGTACTAACTATAACTAGACTAATTGCTTTTTTAAAGTATCGTGGCCAACACTGTTTATAAAGACATGGCAAGGGTGTTCCAAAAAGGACAATGGACACTATAACACTGGAGTATGTTAAGATGAAGCCACTTTACAGAAAAGAACTGTGATCTTACCATTTCCAGCAGACAGGACATTGGCTGACGCCTGGGTAGTTGAGAGGAATAGTAGAGAAAAGGCCCTGGGCAGTCAGTTCTCAACGTATCTAACTCATGGTCTCCGTTGACAATTTCCTCTGGGAGTATTTTTTCAGTCTCAATAATTCCCATAAAGAAAATGCCGTGTAGCATCTGTAAAGTGAAAACACAAGTCACGAAGAGATTCCAATGTTGTGTGATATGAATTATGTCATGTGTTTAAACATGATGGCAGTGCCAAACATTATATCCAAAAAGAGAATTTTTCCTGCCATAAAATAATCCAAATAAGACTTACCTCATCCAGTAACATGGTAGAATCATATGGAGTTTTTCTCAGCTCCAACATTTGTTTGATAATTTGACGTGAATTCTCTATAAAAATACTTGTAGAAATACTCTTTGGTGATGTCATAATTGTTGTTGAAAAGTCCAATACACCAGTATATAAACGTCGTTCAGTAAATTCTTCCCTTTCTGCTCGACATTCACCAGTTTCGTGTAAAGGAAAATAATCCATGACCGTTTTCACTCCACCAAAGCGAGTAAGTGAAACCAAGAGAGAAGTCAAGTCCCCTCATCTATTAAAATATTTGAAACTGTCGAAACTGATTGGCCCACGTGACACCCTGCCCAGGTTTCACTGCCAATGCCAGAATGTAGTGGCAAACAAATGATTACGACAAACAGCATCAGATGCTAAACTTCCGGGGCGGAGTATGACTGTATGTTCATACAGGAACACAAAACACTCAAACATGAACTCATAACAAATGAAACTACAGATCAAATTATGGCGAAATATATGGCAAAAACAGCTAGATGGCAAATTCTCTCTTGTGTAACAAGTTAAAAAAAAGCACAAAAGTAGTAATGATGGCAGTGATGGAAGCTTCGACAGGTGCTTCAAACCTGTTTCACAGAACCAATGCTTTCAAGCCTATTTTGATGCGGAACAAAATCACTTTGTATGTGACATCCAAAATAGCAACTGCTTTGCTGCCTGAATGAATCACCTAACTGGTTTGACTGGTTACACAGTCTGGTGACTACACAGACTGGTGAAGAGGCAAGTCTGCGGATACACAGACACTGCCTCACCTTGAATTTGACAGGAGAAATTTTTGAATTTGAGCACAACAACCGATACTCAAGGCAAGAGTTTCGTTTCTCTATACAAACACCAGGGTTTCCTCTAACGCAGCAGCGGCCCGCTTCAGAATCGGGTCGGGGAACGCACAACCAGTTACCATTACTTACACTTATGTGCACTAAATAATAAACCTCGTTAATTGTCTCAACCCGCTATATATACAGTATCTCACAAAAGTAGGTACACCCCTCACATTTTTGTAAATATTTTATTATATCTTTTATGGGACAACATTGAAGATATGACACTTTCATACAATGTAAAGTAGTCAGTGTACAGCTTGTAAAACAGTGTAAATTTGCTGTCCCCTTAAAATAACTCAACACACAGCCATTAATGTCTAAACTGCTGGCAACAAAAGTGAGTACACCCCTTAGTGAAAATGTCCAAATTGTGCCCAAACAGTCATTTTCCCAGTGTCATGTGCCTCATTAGTGTTACAAGGTCTCAGGTGTGAATGAAGAGCAGGTGTGTTAAATTTGGTGTCATCGCTCTAACACTCTCTCTCATACTGGTCACTGGAAGTTCAACATGGCACCTCATGGAAAAGAACTCTATGAGGATCTGAAAAAAAGAAGTATTGCCCTACATAAAGATGGCCTAAGCTATGAGAAGATTGCCAACACCCTGAAACTGAGCTGCAGCATGGTGGCCAAGACCATACAGCGGTTTCACAGGACAGGTTCCACTCATAACAGGCCTCGCCATGGTCGACCAAAGAAGTTGAGTGCACGTGCTCAGCATCATATCCAGATGTTGTCTTCGGAAAATAGACGTATGAGTGCTGCCAGCATTGCTGCAGAGGTTGAAGGGGTGGGGGGTCAGCCTGTCAGTGCTCAGACCATACACCACACACTGCATCAAATTGGTCTGCATGGCCCTCGTCCCAAAAGGAAGCCTCTTCTAAAGATGATGCAGAAGAAAGCCTGCAAACAGTTTGCTGAAGACAAGCAGACTAAGGACATGGATTACTGGAACCATGTAAAGGACAAGTGTGTCTTACCTACAGTCAAGCATGGTGGTGGGAGTGTCATGGTTTGGGGCTGCATGAGTGCTGCTGGCACTGGGGAGCTTCAGTTCATTGAGGGTACCATGAATGCCAACATTTACTGTGACATACTGAAGCAGAGCATGATCCCCTCCCTTTGGAAACTGGGCCACAGGACAGTATTTTCCAACATGATAACGACCCCAAACACACCTCCAAGACGACCACTGCCTTGCTAAAGAAACTGAGGGTAAAGGTGATGGACTGGCTAAGCATGTCTCCATCTTGTAACACTAATGAGGCACATGACACTGGGAAAATGGCTATTTGGGCAAAATTTGGACATTTTCACTGTGGGGTGTCCTCACTTTTGTTGCCAGTGGTTCAGACACCAATGGCTGCGAGTTGAGGTTTTTTGAGGGGACAGCAAATTTACATTGTTATACAAGCTGTACACCGACTACTTTACATTGTATCAAAGTGTCATATCTTTAGTGTTGTCCCGTATAAGATATTATAAAAGACTTACAAAAATGCGTGGGGTGTACTCACTTTTGTGAGTTACTG
>OMNW01034452.1:4340-37750 GCA_900303245.1 Selene dorsalis | reverse complement strand
GTTCATAAAAATCTGTCTTTTCTAAACCTAACCAAGTAGCTTTTGTGTCTAAACCTAATGAAGCCACGACCTGCATGATTGTAGTAACGATAGCAACAACTGCAACATAACGACATACACCTATACAGTTGCTTTGTTCATTTGTATGGGAACTTATATAAAAGTTCAGATGTTGTACCTGGTTAAACACTGACAAACACTGTGGACTACATTATAATTCATTCAGGTTGGTTCTGACAAACAGGAGAAGGACCACAGACAAATCATTTGGCTTGTATTTACAAATACCATTGTATGTATCAGCTGTATCAAAAAAAAGTTGTAATCTATATATATTTAAACAATTCAGCTGCTGGGTTGGTGTGGATGGTTCTGCATCGGTGGGAAAGTAGCTTAAAACACAGTCACTCGGTCACTCACTGACTAACTGTCAAGTGAGGTCATTTTCTTCACACACCTCAGTTTCCTTAGAACAGCCACAGAACACTCAAAGTGAAACTCTGTCAGGAGCATTAATGCAATCCAGAAAATAGCAGCAGCAGCAGCATTGCTTATAATGCACGCTTATATAAATGTTACATACACAGTTCACTCTGATAATTGTACTAATTTAAATGTTTTGTGCAAATTGTGTGCCTTTGAAGAAGTTCACACACACACACACACACACACACACACACACACGTATATAATATCATATACACTAACAGTCAAAAGTTTGGACACACCTTCTTATTCAATGGTTGTGTGTTCCTTCATAGTTTTGAAGTCTTCAGTATGAATCTACAATGTAGAAAGTAATAAAAAATAAAGAAATAGCCTACCATTGAATGAGAAGGTGTGTCCAAACTTTTGACTGGTGGTGTATGTGTGTGTGTTAGTATACGTGTATGTTCTCATTACATTATGTATGTTGATTATTTCAGTTATTTACTTCATTTCACGGTACCAGAAGAAAGAGAACAGAGACAGTCTCTGGAGAGAAAGAGAGAGAAAACCAGAGAGAGATCAAACTAAACACACATTAGGAAGTAGGTCTGAGCTGCATCGAGTTGCATGTATTTAACTAGTACAGACATTGTTTTCCGAGTCTTAACACTTGAGCAAGGTACTGTATGCATGTCATAGTTATAAGGTCTGATCTCAGAGTTTCCACTGCTTTGCAGCATGGAGCTGTCTGCCCATAACTGGTAGCTCCTAAAAGTTTGTTTACTTAGTCTCTCCTTCTCTATGGTGACCCTGATCATTAGCCTGCTGCCTGTCAAGATGCTGTAAATCAAAAGCCAACATGCCCAATGAACTGACAACAAAAATGGGCATTTCTGGTGTTTCCCCATAGAAATGATGCGGAGCCTGCGAAGCCATCCTGTCACATGCTCACCTCTCCAAATAGAGCGGGTTATTTAAGCATCCTGTCAATGCTGCCGCTGCTGCTACTACTTACCATAACGTCGCTGCTGCTGCTCCTGCTGCCCATGAGCTTTTGCAATTGCTCGTGTCGTCGTTGCTGCTGCTTCTAACTGCTTCTCTGGCTGCCCATGAAGTGTATTCCCATTTGTTTGGATCGGCGTAGTTGTGTGTACTAGTGGCGTATCTGCTCCAGCTTCACCCTGCCTCGGTCACGAGGAGCTGTTCGAGTTTCTTCTGAATTGCGTTCCTGGTGCGTTTGAGGATCCAGAACCCAAAAGCTCCGCCACGGGGGGTAAGAAGGGGGAAACCCCGGACAGGTAACGCGCATTCACCTCACTCCCTGGGAGAAGAGGGTTGTCCGTTTTCACTCCGTCGGTTGCTTAGATAAATGCCAAAGTGTTGCTCCAACATCGAGTCCTCGTTAATCATCGTGAATAATCGTCTTGCCATGTTTGAATGCAGCTCGGGGCCGGGGGGCCTCGCTTTCACTTCCGCATCGAGCGGCACCGATGTCATCGCCTGAGCTTTCCACCTTGCCCCTGAGGACTTTGGGAACTGCAGTCCTTGCGCCACCTATGGTAGTACTGTTCTGGTCCCAGCTGGGACTGTTTCTGATGCGTTCAGACCAGGATATTGCAAGTAAGCAGGTCAGATGTTGGTTTGGTTTCTTTCTAGTGTTTATATTGGCATTTCAAGACGGCGGCTCTGTGCTTGCTTGTTTTATCAAGGCAAGATGTTAATATGGTCAAGATTTTAATTTGTGCTTCCCTCACATCAGATAAGATCACGGCCGACTGGTGTAATTTCAAAGGACAGTCATACACAGGCTGTATACATCATATCTCTCTGTTCTTCATCATGGGCCAGTTCCTAGCTTGAATCCCTCTTGGTCCATTTGGCTCTGTCTGTTCCAGACTGGGATGTGAAGGCTCTGCTGAGCTCTGCTGCCAGATGCACAAGGAAGATCTATATTTATATTTGTATATTTGTGCTGATTTTGCCTGCGTCAATATTCCTCGCATTCATGCCTTTATAGCCAATCTTTCAAGTCTCATAAGTTGCAGCCTCCCTTCATTAAGCCTCGATTGCTGGCGTTCAGTCATCTTCGTTGTCAAGTTGTAGCCAGAATCCCTGCATTGGCCCACTTCTCAACGGCCTCAAAAGAGCAACTTCTAGGCCATGACTGACGCTTATACTGCAGTATATGGACTTCTTTTCATGGGGTTGTCATATGCCCTGTTGTGATTGTTGATTTTCTACATGAGCATAGGCCTACAGATTTGTGCGCTGTTCTGCTCTGCAGCCATTGGCAACTGTTGGTCCTCAAGTACCATGTGTGCAGCAGCAACTTTGTGCCGACCACTGATTTCCTTTAATAGAGTTGTTAAAAGCACAACACTTACCACTCTGTTTCACCCTGGTGCACAACATGTTATCCAAGTTAAGTCTGGGCTTGATATTAAAAAGATATCGGAAGCTGTTCTTTTATGGGTTCATGAAGTGTGTCTGTGGATGTTCTCATTCATCCAGGTCATTGTTATCTCTGGGCAACAAACTGAATCAAAGGGAATTGGACTTGTATTTGTCTAGGAAGACTTGGCCTCTTATCCAAGGGGCTTCATCAGTTTGTACCCATCAGTCTGACTAGTCCGCACTAGTCTGAGGAAGGAAAAGTACATGAAGTGTGTGGTAGTTCACCATCAGACTGCTTTCGTTCAACCTCCTGCATGTCCTCTTCTTGTGATTTTATCAGAATTTATCAGAATCCCACCTTTTCACTATGGTCTTGAATCATTCTTGCTACTAATGCTGGCACTTGCTGCTGCCACTAGAGCTCCTGCTTGCTGCCGGTTCTGCTTGCTGGTGCTGCTGCTACTGCTGTTGGTGCTTCTGCATGCAGCTGCTGCATGCTTGCTGCTGGGTGTCTCAAAGAATCATGTGTGCTTGTAATCTGGCTTCAATAAATGTCCATTATATAATACATGAGGAAGGTCTCTCAAAAACACATGATAAAAGCTCTCTCTCTTCTTTCTGTGCCCGATTTGGCTGTCCACCTTTACCCGTCAGTATTCCTCTGGTTTGCGCATTTATAGTCCACTCTTTCGAGTCACACAAGTTGCAGCCTCTCTCGATTAAAACACCGGTGGCTGGCATTCAGTTCCACCCTAGCTGTCAAGATGCTTCAGTGTAGCCTCTTAAAGAATCCCTGCATTCGCCTGCTTCTCAACAGTCTCAGAAAGATTCCAAGGCATGACAATCATTTACCTCTCACTATCACCTTGGTGCAGAAAACAATATCCAAGTTGGATCTGGTCTGTTCGCTTCGCACACAAAAAAGATGCTGGAAGCTGTTCTGTTTATGGCTTTCTTTGCGCCCATGCATGATGGGGAATTCATCACCAGATCTTGGGCTTTCAACCCTCTGCACGACCTCTGCTTTTCAGATAATTTCACTATTTATCTGAAGCATTCTAAAACTGATAAGAACACATAACATAACAACAACATAAAGGAACACCTGTGGTGACTGCCGGGAATAATTCTGCTTTTTGTCCTTTTTGCCTCCCTTCTGCGCTACCTAAGAACTTGACCTGCAACTGTTCCAAGTGACCCACTTTTGTCATTGACGGCAGCAAGCCCATGACCTAAACTTGGTTTCCGCAAGGCTGCGGGCCTCTGCTCTCCGGACGTGTACACTGCTTACAGGGAGTAAGCGATGTACACAAACTGACGACTGACCTATGACTTCAGCAGTGGCACGTCATCAAGGTCGTAGGTCAGTGAAAAGCCTGTAAAAAAAACCCGGATGAGAACAACAACACAACTCCGAGCCATTCCGAACTCACGGGGGAATAGTGCCGGTGATTCATAACAACATATTGGTGAAATGAAGGAGTTTCGCGGCAGATAATGTCTTATTTAGAAGCTGCATCGTTGCCCCAGCAACTCCCATTGTATGGATATACGTAGATCGTGAGTGGATCTAAATATCTTCCGAAGGACTCCAAGTTACACCAAAGTTGTTTGGGTAAGTAAATTAACGTATTTTATGCTAGAAATAAGGTCCAGGTTGCAAAAAACGGAACTTATCCTTTAAGTCTTCGGGTCATTGGTCCTCAGCCGCCTCAGACGTCAGATATATTCGTTTCAACAAAAAATGAAATTCTGCAGGCTCAAAAAAAAAATCATGAGTGCTCATGTGATTTAATCTGCCTCCAATAATGTTCTGTTGCTTCTTATTCTTGTCTGTCTAGGATACTGTCTGCTGGATTGCCAGGGAGTTTCGTGTTAATTTTCTATTTTCCTTAGGTTCCACAGGAGGCAGAACTGACATAATTTTCTGCGTCTGTCCTCAGGCTACACAGGCTCCAGCTGTGGGAAATGGCCCGATCGTGGCAGAAGCTCTACCATTCGTATAGCACTCGGCGTCAGGCTCTGCTTCTCAAGCTCGTTTTGGGGGGTTGCAGTTTTGGTGGGTCTGCTTTCATTCCCTGTTAGGTCTGTCAAGCAGATCATTATTCAGGGAATGAATAACTGAGACACAGCCTGACGCCAAACCTGCTGCAGCCATGCTCAAGAATACCTATGCTCTGCTTCAGTTTGCCATGCTTATGCTCAATAAATTATTTGTTCTAATTTCAGAGTTGTCTGACTGAACTTTTTCTGGCTTTCAAAAGTTCAAAACTATTAAAGGGACAGTGTATAACTTATTTGGCTTTTTATTAGCAAAAATCAAATATTGCTTTCATAAATACTTTTACCAAAGTCTAATCACAACCACATACAAATGAAAGCCTTCTTGTAGCTTAGAATGAGTGTTCTTTACAAATACATGGGTGGCGGTGCACCCAACCCAAGCTGCAATGTTGCATCGCCATCTTTGAATACAGTAGCCGAGAGGGGACAAACTTGGTGAGCGCCACTCAATTCGTTTAATGAACACTGATCGCTTGACACACGAACCTGGCAACCCGACTGCTGGATAATTTTTTTGTTGTTGCAAGTACGACTTTGAGACACTAGATGTAAGTATTATGCACATATTCCATATTCAACCTTTAAAGGAGCTGTATGTAAGAAATGTATGGCAAGTAATCATAAAATCACCCAATATGTCACTAGAGACAAAGGAATCATGTTAATTTGAAATACTGATATAAGTGACAACAATAGTACAGCCAGAATATTCGCATTTAAAAAATCTATTTGCAAGCCGCAAATCATGTTTATGTTTTGATTTTGTGTTTTGGCCTGTTGCTCCACCCACCGCTCTCTCCCAATCACAGCGTCAGCGGCGTTTGGCCCCCAGGTTGCCAGTTCCCACTGAGCTGCAGCTAAGGCTGGGAGATAAAACGATCTCAGCTAAAGGGAAGAATTACAAAGTGAAAGTTGGAAAAGAGGGAGGAAATGATGTGAAATGGAGCAGATGACAAATAAAGTGATGGTGAATGTGTGGAGCTGTTCATGAGATGAGTCTAGTCCAGTCATCATGTGTTTGAAGCCTCGCACCAGAGACTCAGCGAAATATTTTTTTATTAGTGTCGGAGGCGGAGGGTTGAGTGTCCAGTAGAGCAGCAAGTCAGCTAGAGAGGAGACAGAGGAGGCTCCAGCATCCTCTGTCTGCTGTGAGGAGCAGTTTGGAGTCAGAGCCACCTGATGATAGGACGGTGAGAAAGAGGAGGAGAAAACTGACTGTGGAAACACTGAGCTGCTCCTGTTGTTTATTCTGCGGTAACACGTCTCATATGTTGGCTCATCTACGGTGTAGTGAATATGGACTAAGGCTCCTGTAGATGCAGGGTCACAGTGTGTGTGTCTGTTTGTGTCAGCGCTGCACACACACAGACACTCTGTCAGAGTGGTGAAGTGAAACAATAACTTGCAGATCACCTGAGTTGACATGAACTCTGCTCATAGTTACAGTTCAGTTCAGTCAGAGTAAAAAGCTAAATATTCATCACCAACCTGCTCGACCTACAGAAACGTGAACACTTTACTTTGAGAATGCAGAGACTGTGAGTGAGTCTCGGGCTACCATAGCCACAATGATGGAGCAGGGCAGAGGTTAGTGTGTGGCTATCTGGCAACCTCGCGTCGGGGGGTTAGGGGAGTGGAAACAACACGTTGCAGAATTTTGAATTTGACTGTAGCAACAGTTTTGTCCACAGTCTTACATACAGCTCCTTTAAGCTAAAGATGTAGCATAGTTAAGGTGGAAATCCTGCATATTTCCTCTTTAAATATGTGCACATAAAACAGGTGGTGCATATGACAAAAGAAGAAAAGGGTCATGTCACCTATAGTGTGACATGGGTTGTACCACTAGATTCAGACTGCAGTGGAGTTTGGCTTAAGGTTAATTTTCACTGCTGCAGACCCGAGAGAATTCAAGGATGGAGACGCCACAAACTTGACTCTTAAATTTTGAGCTGTGGTTGTAGTTTTTGTGCCTAAACCTGATGAGGCCATGACTGTTATTGTAGTAACCATAGCAATACTTGCGAAATATCAACATACACCCGTATGTTTGGTTTGTTTGTATTATAGAAACATATATGAAAGTCCAGGGTATTCCAGCAAAGTCACTAAGAACATCCAGACTGGTGAAATTTTTAAAGCTTGCATTAGCACAAACTCCAAACCAAGCCTCGACCCATTGCATCATCAACATCAACATATAATTTGGCTTCTTTTTAGAAATACCAATGGAATGTATCAGCTGTATCAAAAAAAAAAAAGTTGTAATCTTGATATCTTTTAACTGTTACAACACAGTGCAGGGTCAAGTCAATTTAGACCCACCAAGGGAAGAAAACGCGTCATTTGCCTCTGACACCTCAGTTTCCTTAGAACAGCCACAGAACACTCAAAGTGAAACCCATTGTCAGGAGCATTAATGCAAGCTTGACAGAGAACACCACCACTGCATTCAGGCTGCAGCAGAGTTAGGCTAAATATTTTCACGATTCAAGAGAATCGGAGGACGGATACGTCACAGACTTGACTCTTAGTTTTTCAGCTCTATTTCTCTTCCTCAGCTACTGCACTTCCATTCATGTCAACCAAAAATGACATAAACAGAACAGACACTTTAATCCAGAAAAACAAGGTCTAATTATAGGTAATGGGACAGTGGCCAAGGTATCAATCACCCTCCTCTGGGCATGAAACTGAGGGTTACATCTTTTGCCGTTATCAGAGGAGATCAGTTATAGCTGTTGGTAATTCCAAAGGTCAAAGTACACTGTCCTGTTATATGAAACTAGGGGTTGTCCAGCACAGTAGAGACAGATGGTACACTGACAGTACTACTACTGTCACAAACATCAACATCTTTTTAAAAATATAAGCAATATGTTCATGCACAACATTTCCTACTTGTGAAATGGTACATTTGATATCACACACATAAATATGTGCAAGTTCCAAGTCTGGGCAAAAGTGAAAATGGGCCCCTTCCAAAGTCAAGTTAGTCCAACTAATCTTAATCACATATCACTGTCTGAACATTTATTAAGGTACAGTGTTTAGGCACAAAGCTGGGGACGCTGTACTGCAGTATACCACTATATTTCAAATGGAAACATACTTTTTGCTGTACTTCTGCAGTCTGCAGTCACTTAAAACCATAATACTATTGTGGCTACTTTCATTACCCTGGCCACCACAGTGATGGCTGTATATGAGCTCATCATATGTGTTTGTAAAAGTCATTCTACAAGGCAGGTACTAGAAATTAAGTAACTTAAAAAGGACAGACTGCCACCCTTATCCCCTTAACCCCTAGTGTATCATATTAGATACATGCTGTTTTTGAGACCTCTTTATCATCAGTGTCATACTTTTTCTTTAAAAAAAAAATCTTATGTATAAAATATAAAATTTCAACACATAAATTGTGAGCAATACATTTTAAAAATGCTGGATATATCAAGTATGATACCAATGAAAATTAAAAATATGCAAATTGTTATTTTCTCTTTTTTTTTCACATTATATGTCAGAAGGTCCTTTGAAGACTCCAGTTTCAAAAAATTAGAATTCTCTGTCAATGATTTGATAATTCAGACATCAAGGGGTTAATATTTTGTTTCTCCTGGAGAGTTTAACTAACAGCTGATAATTCTTCCTATTTCTCATATTTCTCACAAGATATTCACAAATTTCACTCTGCAGTTTATAGTTTGTGGTTTATGTGACCTTTATGTGAGAGACACACTGAAACTCTGAATGTGTGATGTTCTGGGGAAAACCGCAGGTTTACTGCTTCGTCCTACGTCTTTCACAAACGCATTTCCTTATGAAACTTCTCAACCACAAAAAAATGTGTTAGATGCTCTCATCAAAGGGCAAATTACTGCTATTACACTGTGATCCCTGTTTTGGGACATAGACCCTCTGATTCTCTGCCCTGTAAAATCCAATTTAACATCATCATTAAAGATAATACTTATTTGTATAAGACTAACTTTCATTTTCATTTCATTTTTATTATTTGTTTCAATCCTAGGATTGGAAAGGAGCAGGATGAAGAAAACTTATAATACCTGCTCCTTTCTTAAAACAAGAGAAGCCTTACATCAGATGAAATGTCAATTTACAGCCAACAATATACAAAGAAAAATAAAAAAAAATAAATAAATAAAATCCACAACTAATACCATCACAACATGTTTCTGTGTAAATTCCCCAACTTTTTCTCATATACACTCTTAAAGTGAAAAACATTTAAACAACTATTCTCTTCGACACATTTTTTTTAACTTGGTCCTTGCCATTTGATATTTAAAATTAAACTTCCTTCTATGACTGACATCATGTGAAACTAAGATAAAATACTTCTGCAAATTTGCAGGTAAGAGACCATTTTTTGTTTGTCATCAACAGCGTTCCTAATTCAATCAACTCTCTGAGCTTCAGCAGCCTTGACTTAAAAGGAACCCCAACTATTATTACCTATAGGCCTGAATAAACCATGATTGTTCGCTAATATGTAAATATGTTTTTTAAAAACAGATAAACTATTGTCATTGCTTTAAAAATACACATTGTTTAGTATATATTTTTATCTACAGAGGCAGCCATTATTCTAGCTGTGCAATGCACCCTGGGGGCAGTGACATAAAAAGGTTTCACTAGGGAGAAGAGCTGTGACGCCAGCGTATGTTTACCTTCCACTAGTATCATCACAATGCCACATTGTGCTGCGTTTGCTTGCAGTTTCCAAAGACGATCACTGGATTATATGATCACAGGTTAATGTTTTGATTCAGGCTGCCTGTTGGTGACCCGGTTCCGATTTGGTAGGCCAGCACTCTCCCGCTCATGGAGGCTGATGAGGGCAGCCCATAATACGTCCCGGTTAATGCACACTGCATCAAAGTTCTCGTGTGCTGTGATGGCGACTATAATGCTAATCTCTAAATAAAATAATGGTAATCTCTGAAATTATTTATATTGGGATACGATTAATCATGCATCGATAGCTGGAACAGCTGATTTGGAAACTGGAGCTCTCAACAACACGCTCTTCCTCTCGGTTGTCATGGAGACTCAGTTGTTACATTGAGACCATCAATTTTGCCCCACTCTCGCCTCCTCGTGTCTTTGACTTTCTTCATTTTGAGGCTCGGACTGAGTCGTATTTTGTGTGTTGTCACCCTCGCGAACTTTTCGTTCGGGTTCAAATTGAAATGGTTACACAGACGACATGTTTGTTGCTGTATAGTCAGAAAAATGGGACAGGTGGAATATGTGGGCAAAAATTTGACTTCACTGCCAATAAAATGGTGACCCACAGGTGAAATTATAATTTCAAATTTTATAAAAATGAATCAAGAATGTATTCTGTATCACATTAATATGACTGATACCAAGATTAATCTTATACAGTCATCATAGTAGGGGTTCCTTTTAACAAATAATCCATTTGAGTGTTCCCAGAAATTTACCTTGTGTATGATTCTTAGTTCCTTTTTCTGTAATAAAAACAATGGCTTTGTGCGACTTACATTAGTGTTGCCCCATATTTCAATACAGTAACTAATATGTGGCAAAGTAAGCGAACAATACAAAATCCTCATTGCTGTATAATCTAACATATGTCTTGCTTTACTTAGAACAGAAATGGTTTTTGATACCGTGTTTTGTATGTGAGCAATGTGTGTTTTCTATGTTACTTTCTTATCCACTACCACCCCCAAAAAACGAATCTCTCACACCCTTCCTATCATAACTCCATTAATAGGCAATGTAACATTGTTTGTCCTGTTTGTGTACACCATAAACTTAGTTTTACTCCAATTTACAGATAATTTATTTACATCAAACCATTTTTAAGTTCAACCATGTCATTTTCTGTGCCGTCTGCTAATATTTTTATATCATTTCCCCCGAACTAAGAAAGCTTGTATCATTTGCAAATAGAACAAACTGCAATATCTTTGATACATCACAAATATCCTTAATGTACAAAATAAATAATTTAGGCCCCAAAAACCAAACCTTGTGGGACTCCACATTCAATCTTTAAACAATTAACAATTCCCAGCAAATGTTACATACTGTTGCCTGTTGTCTAAATAACTTCTCAGCCACAACTCCTCTCATACCATATGAATATGATTTTGAAATTAAAATATTGTGATCTAACGTATCAAATGCTTTCTTTAAATCAATAAACAGTGTATTTCTTGTTGTTTGTTGCAGCTGTGATTTCTTCTATTATGTTCATTCATGCTAAAGCTGTAGAGCAGTTTCCTCAAAAGCCATATTGGCTTTCATTTAACAAATTATTCTTATCAATAAAGGAGTCTAATTTCTGTACACTTAAAACTGGATATGCTATGGGGGACGTTACAGAACAGACGTTATGAACCAATTCCATGGTCTAAAATTTCCTATGATAAAATACAGACATATTAAAAGGGGTTGAATATGACTCATAATATCTTTCTTGCTAACTTACTACCACTCCTACTCTCTTTTGACCATTACCATTAGTTTTTCTATGTTGTGATGGAATTGCAGACTCTGAAATTTTGACACCAGCACCTGTAGTTCGTACCCTAGTCTAAATAAATTCTTTGACTAATCAGTTCCGACACAGCACACAAATATATACATACCAACTGCCCACATTTCTGAGAACTCATGACCTGTCTGACCACAAAGTCAGGGTATATATACAGATGGCCATGAGTCCTGAACACATGCTGGTGACCAGAGGTGTAATCAAAGCCTTTGATCTGAGAGGTTCACTTCGCACTCATCTTCTCATCTCATAACATCCTCTCATCGTGAAGACTGGTGAGTTTATCTTTAAATGCATAAAGAGTATATTTACCTTTTACCACTTCACAAAAAAGTATTTTGTGCAATACTGGTGCACAATAAGAATGCTGACATTCATTGTTTTGTGGGTTACATAGGAACAGTTTTCCAACTGCAGTAATGAAGAGTACCATGCTGATCTTGGCTCCACTGTGTTTGATACTTTGCTGGGAAGTACCTGTAGACTCTATGACGGTGAGTGAGGCCAAAACATTGAATAGACATAAATATACAACTGCTTTGCAACAGCAAATATATTCTGAAGGAAACTTGAAAATATATTTTAGGGATTGTATTAGATATTAACTCAATAAGAAAATATTTGTTTGAACATTTTTGTTCCATAGCTGAGCTTAGGCACTGGCAACAATGGGTTAAGGTTGGGGAAAAGTTGTGATTTGGTTTCAAATACAAAAAGTCCACAATGATCTGAGACATGGTGCATTCTCTGTCTTTCCCTGATGTGAACTCAAGCACGTTTGTCACCTAAACCTAACAACACAAACCCCAGGCTCTAGTGCTTCAGCTAGGTGATTCATATTCTTAAGTTACCAAATACTGTGCTTAACATAACATAACTAGCAATTATATTTGTATCCACAAAGTAAGTAAGGTAAACTGGAACTGTGGGAATTTCTGTATATTTTACTTGTAGTCTTACTTGGATATCATCATTCGCCATATAGGCCAGCTATATGTACACACTCACAAGAATGATTTTGATTTGATTTGTTTTTTGTGTCTCTTTTTAGATCTACTTTAACTTCACAATACAAACTGCCAAAACAAAGACCCAACTGAGCATGATGGACCGTTCAGTTGATGACATGTACCTCGGTTGCAGGAAAGAAATGATGGACAAAGTCAACAATGAATACTTGAAACAAGAACAGGGCATGGCTCTGTTTAACGATGTCTGGAACAAAGCAGAGCATTGTGCAAATAGAGAGGATAAAGTTCTGAGCAAAAATCACCTGCGAGCTATCTGTGTTTATACATCTGAATATAAACAGTTTTACAGGACATTAAATGATGCAGTTCGGAAAGAGGGAAAGAAGTACGGCACCCCCTCTAACCCCTCCTCCTTCAAATTCCATTCCTTGCATTTCCTGCTGACATCTGCGATACAGATTCTGAATGGCAATTACAAGTGTCACACCACTTACAGACGAACCGATCTTAAATTCACTGGTAAAGTAAACAAGTTTATGAGATTTGGTTTTTTTGCCTCTAGCTCTTACAATTCAGGTTTGAAACGTTTTGGGACTGAGACCTGCTTTAAAATTGTGACTTGCTCAGGTGCTAATTTGAAGGATTATTCACTTTTTGCTGATGAGGCCGAGGTGCTCATTCCCCCTTATGAGATATTCAAGATAACTGCGAAAATTAAAGGAGAAGCTAAAGTTTCCAGTTTGCTGGGAGTAGAGTCATGTAAGAAAATGTATATCTTGGAGAGTGCGGGGGGTAAGACCTCTCTGAACTGCAAAGCTGCAGCTCTGCAATCTGTCAGCCTTCATCAGTGATGTTGAGTACAATATGATGAAACATTGTCAATGTTAGCTTGGATTTGTTCATTACAGTCTTCTTGTCTTCTTAGTTTGTTGCCTAAGTTGTGAGTTTGAAAAATTCTGCCATACCAAATGATTAATGAATGTATCTGTATGACTATCTCAACCGTGATGTAAGACACATGCTTGAGTTGTTTGATTCTTTGTTCCCTTCCTGAAATCAATAAATTCATCATTGGAAAAAAGCTCAAATTCTTGCATTTTTTGTAATTACTGGTCATAAAATGGTTACAATATGGTACACAAAATAACACAACATAGAGACTATATATAGGCTATTGACTTAATTTACAAATATCACCTCCAAGCTGACTCGACACTTGACACAGAGACCACCCACCTAAGCACAAAAAGCTATCTTGCAGTGGGAAAATACTTTGATTACATGAAAGTCCTTAATTGTACAAGAAGACACAGACAAGACTGACTATAGCCAGTGTGTGGCTGGTGAAGTACTGCAGATATGAGGTGACAGCCATAATAATCATTTGTGAATGATACTGTAAAAGATGGTGAGGGGACATGCAACAGGTATATGATGGTGATCAGATGTTCTGAAGAAATGATTAGTAAGGCAGTCTGTCACAAAGTTGTACTCTTCAATAACCAGCATTCACACAAATAATGCATATATATGCTTAAGAACAAAAATAGAGTGAGAATAGATACTAAATACAAAGTGCATAATTGTAATCACTGGGATATTGTGTTCAGACCAATAGCAGAGCGGGGTAAAAATGTTATTAAAACAAACCATCTTCCATTTTAGTGTATTTGGATCTCAGAATAGTGTTTTGGACAAAGTGCATGAGAGTCCAGAAGAAAAGACTTTTTGATTGTTTAGACTGGAGGACTTGTTGGGTATTTGTATCTGTCACTCTGAGGATGCTCCCCAACAAGATATGCCCTCAGAGTAAAATGCTGCATGGCCTCCATGGAGACCTTCTTGATTCAAAAAGGGCAAACAAGGGACTGGCTGAAAATGCTGCACGCAAATAGCAGCTTGAAACTGCAGAGAAACTGAAAAAATCAGTTGATTGCAGAGTGCAACAGGGTCAGGGAGATGGAGAGCTCCCTCACTCAAAGTATTGAGCAGTTTAAAGCATAGCCAGCTGAATGTCATGGAGGAGAAGGTAATCACTTACCTCCAAGCATTGTAAGACAACTGCCATCCCATAGAGAAAGATGAAGCAGTCTCCAGTGCCAGGAGTGAAACAATGAGGAATGATCCAACAGACTCTGACAGAAAGTAAGTACAGTACTTTAAGACCCATAGGAGTAGTACTAGTAGTAGTAGTATAATGTAGTAGGCCTTGAAATTTACAGACAGTTTTTTGTATATGCTGATTGCTCACTAATAACCCTCTCACCCCTTCCAGTTCCTTAACCTCTGTCAAAATGAAATGCTTTAAGAAACTGATTAAGACATATCCTACAATGTTCAAAACATGCCTGCCAACACTGGTGTTAATGTTAAAAAAAAAAAAAAAAAACCTAGGCCTATGCAATTCCATCTGCAGGTGCAGTTCCATGACGACAGGCTGACTCCAGACACTAACAGCTACAGCTGCACCTAGATTATAGGCAGTACATTTTAATGCTTAAAGGATAAGCAAAGTCAGTTCAGACCAAAGGCGCCAATCCTGTGGTTGCTCTGGTGCTCAAGCACCCACTGGGGGCAGGACTATACCTTGACTCACCACTAGATAGCACTGTAATTCTACCTTACACTGGTTTGGACACACACTCAGACACAGTAGTTAGACCATAGATAAATTGGACTAAGAAAACTGTTTTCATGTTTTCAGAAATACTTCATTCAAAATGGATTTAACAATTTTTAAATTTACAGAAACATGGAAAGTTACAATTCATATATTGACTCCCTCCATGTTTATTTACTGCATATCAAAATATGTACTGTATGTCCAAAATTATATGGTATTGCAGTTGTCTTCGTTTTTTATTTATTCAAACACACATGTATACATTTGATTATATTTTTGATAAACGTATATTTAAAAAAAAACACTGCACATTTACACATATGGAATTAGCATGATTTTGATTATTTGACATCCATCTTTATTTCCATTTCATAATTTCACATTTACTGTTTGAGATAAAAGAACTGACTCACTGTGAAATAAACATATTAGGTGAGAGCAGGGTAAATCAACGAGCCAGAGAAGGAGTTCAGGTCCTCAGTATTCCCACACAGCTGCCTGCCACTCAGAAGCTCTACATAGACCTGACCTCCCTGCTGCAGTGACAGTAGCACAGCCTGGGAACTGCTGTCTTCTGAATCGTCCCTGTTATCCTCCCAAGTGGAGGCCACCACCTCCCCGTTTCTCATGAGTTGCACCTTGTAGTACATCCTCTCACCTGCCACTCCCACCTTGGAGTAGACTGAGAAAAAGAAGGAGTACAGCCCAGAACGTGGTGCTGTGAATATACCTGGAAGAATAATGATAATCAATAATAGATTATGATAAATTGAATTTGCACTCCTATGCACATTTAGGATTTCAAAGGCAGTTAGAGGTAAACACAGTGGTAATTCTAATATGCAGAATTGTTGATCTGTTCATTCATGAATTACTCACTCCTTTCTCCCTGAAACAAACTATTATTGCACTGTTCTTTGCTGACAGCCACATACTAAACGAGCTTATTTCAGTGCTCATCTTTGGTAAAGTTGCTTATCATTTTTGCTATTGTATATATCCCAGCTTTAAATGGTGTTAAAATGATTGCTTGTGAGCACTTACCCAAAGCAGGGTTATATCCACTTCCTTGGTTGAGAGTGATTATGTCATAACGAATGGGACTGTTTCTGGTGAAAGGTCCAACACATTTTGTTCTGGGGCTAAGGGAGGCTGTAAATGCAACTCGTATCCCTCCTGAGTAAGGAGAGGCAAACACATTCACATGTCATTTATTGTCACAAACAGAATGCCTTCAGTTAATGATGCATTATGTTAAATAACTCACAGACAGAATTACCTTGGAAACTAAGATAGTTAATCCAATATAGAAGCTCCAGAGCCTCAAAATTGTATGATCTTGCTTAGTTGTTAGTTGGAATGTAAATGTTCAAATTCAACTTTAATCAGAGCACTTTTGAGGGCATCCATACCCCTAATATGAGAAAAATACGCCATCACTTCTGTATGTAGGTAGCTAGCTACCAAGGTACAGAGAATTTCTGTCAAACACAGGTGAGAACTCTAACCCAAACATGAAATGAAATGATACCAGAAACTGCCGCCACTGCTTTTATGTGTTTTTACAATGTTTTTTATTGATTTCTAAGTAGTCTTTAAAAGTGCTCGGACAAAATTTGAGCATTTGCAATTCTAAGTGAAACTGTTTTGTCAACATCCCTTAAGTGAATGCAATTATAGACTCAAAACAATACAAATAGTTTCACGACAGCTAAAATCATATGAATTTTGAACTTCACGCAGGTTCTTTCTGCGAGTGTCTACGTTCCACAGTACCTAAGACTTCCAGGATTCTGTCACCCAGTTGCCACGTTCTCTTCGACAGGTCAATCATTCTCATGAACATTTGATCCTCTGCTTCCTGAAGCTCATGGGAGGCACAGCAGCAGCCCCGCTGGCGCTTGAATGCACATTCGCAGTCCCACTTTGTGCACGGCATGTCCTCCTCCCACAACACTACAATTGCAGGGGGAGGTTAAGGAAACAAATGTCACGCTATACTCCAATGACATATAGATAAATAAATATGGAGTATGAGATTTATACAGAACATGACAATGTGCAGCCAAACCAAAGATCATTTTCATTAACATTTATATTACCTTTTGTGCACCAGAACTGATGGATACAGTGACAGATATAATATAGTATTTGTCACCTGTGTGAAAGTGTGGTTTACCTGCTGCCGCTCGCAGGCTGCTGATGGTGGTTTCAGCTCTCACACTGTCCCACAGCAGGCCCAGGACAAACAGAATGCACACTATAGGTCTCATCTCACAACACAAGAAAATCTCTGTAGACAGAAGGGTTTGTGGGAATGAAGGTCAGCTTTACAGTTAAAACACAATGTAGGAGCAACCTGGAAACTGATGTTCTGAAGAAAAGAATAATTAATTCAAGTCAGCTGGCAAAATGATTTTACAGGTTCAAAAGAGAAGATCATTATCATCCTTGCAAATATGTTACTGTTCACAAATAATCTTTAGTTTTAAACACACCGGTGAACACTGTTTGGTGCAGTTATACCAAGCAGTTATACCATGTTATACCGGACATTTTAAATTATGTTTCGTTGAATAAATTATTCCCAGCTTTACTAAGCAATGTAAAAAAAAAGTTAGTTTTGAATGTCTAAAAATACCTGCACTCTACCGCAACAAGAGCATATTATAAAGACCATGAAATTGAGGTCTTTTAGGTTTTTTTCCTCATGTTTTTGAACAAAATATTTGATTCACTGGAATCTCCTCTAACATGTATCCACATGAAACATTAGTGTTCACCTTGAACGACGACTCATTCTAAAAAAACAAAAATTGTGCATACCTGTACTGTAGTGTCCACGATGACAATTTTCCTTGATAACTGTTCCTTTTCACATCAGTTTTATTTCCAGATAAGTGGAGAAATATCTGTGTGCAGTCACCTGCACTCTCAAGTGAATGGTCTGTTTCACTACTTCACTCTGCTCCCATACACATTTTTTACCCTGAGCTACTTATTCTAGGTGTGATCCGTGGGAGGTTTAAGCACAGACCATCCCTGTGCTCCCCAGTGTATATCAAAATTTCCTACAGATTGTATCTCATAGAACCAGTGTGTACATACAGTGGTTATTGGGTCAAAGGTGTCAAATTAGCTGATATGATCTTCCAGTTTTTTGTTGATGATAAGCCTGTTGCATTATCCCCTTGCACCTATCACTGATCACAGTGTTTCAAAGAATGGCCTACTTCAGTTCAAGCTGGTGTTTACAGTAATGTGTGTATGACCTGGTCATTAAGATCAGACCATGAAGGAGCCTTCTGAAATTGATGTTGACACTAATGTGACTTCAGTCTGTCAAAAAATGTTTTTAATAGCAATACAGACTTTCTTTCTTTCATGTCTCTTATCAACACCAATATAAGTTCTGTAAGTGTGCGAGCTGTGGAGATGAAACTCACAGCAGCCTCAGATGTGATTATTATTATTGATTCACAATATGTAGTTTAGTAAGTTTGAATTAAGATTTCAGACATACATAATAATGTATACGGAAAATACCTTTGCTCCTAAAGGCTAAATGTTAGACTGCCACTCTGTTATGTAGCAAACTCATTTCATCTCTCAAATTGGCACTGGTTTGTTAACCTCATCTATTGTAAAAGTGGAATTCTTATTCTGAATATCTCAATTATTAGGTTAAAGTTGCTGTAGCTATGGATTGGTTGACTGCATATAACAGGAAAGGTGATACTGCTCACCCCAACACAGATAATTGCTATCTAAGTCCCTTTAGCTTTCCAGCGTCTTTTACCTCTTTGTTCTGACTTTTATGGTCCACACTTTTACTGCCTTCCTCCAGTGTCATCACCATATTTTCCCAGAGCATTAGGCAGCTTTTTCCACTACTGAACTGTAGAAACTAATTTTCTCTGATTTCTAATGCTAGAAATGAGTTGCAAAAAATATAACTTCTCCTTTAATACAGAAATATGACTGCTAATCATCAGCATCAGCAAATCTGATTATTATGAATAATAATAATGACAACAATAATAAAAATAATAATAATAATAATGTACTTAAAGGCAACAAAATGTAAACCAGTGCCATTTATTTCTAGAATTCTTCATTCATTGTGTGTTGAGATCTCTGAGTCATAACTTGGGCTTGACAAAACACAGAATATAGGCTTGGTATAATGAACCTGTGCACCACGATAAGCACTGTTAAATGGTTCCTATGAATCCTTCCTAAATGCCATGACTATCATATTACAAGGAGGGTCCAGGTAGGATGGGTTAGTGTATAGTGAGTGTTTTTTGTTCTATGTGGACTCTTTATGTTGTGAAACTGTATCCTGGCTATTTCTGGACAACATGAGGGCTTAAGTGAGTGTTACTTTCATGAAACAAAAAACGACCTGTTTTTGAAAACATACTGTAGATACTGACTTGGCAAATCTTCTCCTTAATTCTTTTTTGTGTAGCTCATTGGCTTATTATATAATCTCAATCAGCAAAACATGTAAGAGAAGCCAGACTGAGAGCCTCTTGTTATGTTCATAAATATTATGTATAGTAATTAGTGGTATGGATCACACGTACAGACAGAGCATTATGTCAGTTGTGGTTTTGAGGAGATTTTAATGTGTTAACAAACTTTTACAGTGTTTCTCCAGATGCTGTGTTCAATCGAGAAAAAGGACTTAAAGGATTTTCCTCTGTTATGTCACACTCACTGAAATGTAATTAAATGCTGTATATCCATGTGAGACAGTCAGACATTTTCAAATGTTTATTTACACTGACATTCACTTCTCATTAAATGCATTCTTCAGCCTCTTAAAACTGGATAAAACTTATGTTTTTTTTTATTCATTAAGCTTCAGACGAAATTCAATTAATGTGGAAAGATACATTACATGAGCATCAACAATTACAGAATTGTGGAATAAAAATATTAGGGTGACCTATAAACTTTCGCTACATTATCACACTCTAACATTTGGTCTTTGCTGCTTGTTACACTTCTCTACACAATGTAGCTTAATTGTACAAGCAAAAAAAAAAAAAAAAAAGCTTTATAATGTGAAAAAATTGCATGACCAGAATAATAACGGGCACTACTTGGTGATACAGTAAAAGGCACTGAAATATAAAATGATACACTTAGCAAGTGAGAGTGACCACTGATGTTGTGTCATTTCTTGAAACTGGCTAAATTCTCTTTGCATCACATTAGTTGAGTATTGCAACACATTAAATCAGAGCATTCACACTAGTGGCTACATCAAGGTATAGTGTTAAACTGAGGTTCAAAGGAGAGTTAGTGTCTATGAAGCATGCTTAACCACAAGTGCAATTCAATATTTTGGACTCTGTCAAATGGTTAAAAATATACACAGAACATCGTACACATTCTATATGGATATATGGATTTTTAAATTATATTTAGGTTTTTCGTTTTCTCTAAATTTCGCAACCTAGTTGTCACTTATGAAAACCTTGAAAGTCCAACTATATGTCTTTTTGTTGACTTGTTTTCAAAGTGTCATGAATAAGCCCATAGTACTTATACTTTCTTTTGTCTTCAAAAATAAAGCAGCCAATATTTTTTGTTCTTTTTTTAATACCACTTAATAGATTAAGGTTTTCATAATCCGTCATCAGGATTATGCTTCTTTCACTTTTTCATCATATGTGCCACTGCCTTTATAAGCTGACACATAGCCACTGGTGTCTGGGATGTCCTCACGCCCAGCCTTCCCTTTCCCTTTGCCAGATGCATCGAACCGCTCCTTATGTGATCCGGTGTACTTGGCGGTATCAGTCAGTCTCTCCACTGCTGCTGCCTTTGCCACTGTCTAAACACAATGGAATACACATTTCACAGGGAAAAGTTAGCTGCAATAACAAGGAGGCATTCATTTTACTCCTCTGTGCATTCAGGTACAGGTAAGAGCTCATACACACCCACAGTCCAGTTTCTGTGACTTCAGATGATATCTTAAGAACTTAGTCCATATAAAAACAGCATCATAAACACATATTTACCCAACCATTCCATTTGACCTTACTTCTTCCCTCTCATTCTTAAATGTAATAATTGTCATTATGCAAACTTGGTATTTGTCCCCATGGTGTGGCTGTAAAATATATGTCCCCATATATGTAAAAGTACAGTAACACACACACATCTCTCTCTCTCACACACACACACACACACATTTTATCTAATTAAAAATTATGTTGTTTCAGACATTAACTCATACCTCTAAAAGTCTAATTTACATGTTTCTTTAATTAATCATTTTTTTCCATTTTCTGTGCTGATGGACGATGACATCAGTAATCAATGTTTTTTTGTATTTCCACTAAATGCAGTAAATTGTTATTATTTATAGTATTAAATCAATATTAAATGTATATTTGCTCCATGACAGTTTCACATACCAGTATATTACTGCATATAACCATACACAAACCAATGACCTGGATGTAATAAACTGCTGCTTGTACCATGTGGTATATCTGGTCAGTCAAGAATAGAGATTTGACAGACAGCACATGTCATTTACTTCAGTTTCCTATAATGTTGCTTTTTATGATTGTAAATAGAACTTTTGAACAGTCAATAAAAGAGACAGATTATTTGGGATGATTTTTTTTTTTTTTAACATGGCCATAACATGTATTTGTCATCTTACCGTCATCAATCATGTTCAGTCTGAAAGTTGTTGTTATAACTTAGGAAATACTCACAGTGATTCCAACATTAGAGGGATCCTTCCCAACAATAAGGGCATAGACCTGCTGTAGTGCCTCCTCCTTGCTTTTGCCTTTGAAACGTTTGGGAGCCAACTCAGTGAGGGCCTGGTTGAACTGCTCAAATGTGATTACACGAACTGATTTTGCCCTGAGGAAACACAGTGTCGCTTAATCAAGAAAGTAATAAAGTTATCCAATTAATATCATGTCCCTCTTTGCACCATATAAAACCATGTCTAAGAAAGGGAAGGGACTGGCACTCATTCGTATAACAGGGTGATTATTAGATTTTCTTGATCTTATAGAGCAAGCACTGCAAATTAGATTAATTCTCCAATACATATTACCAGTAATGTCATCACATCAACAAAGATAAAAGACCTAGAATTATTATAACCCTAACCCCAACAAGAGTGCCATAATGGAAAGCTTCCTGCAGATGTATACTCCATTCTTCATTCTGCACCAAGAGAAAATTGTTTGGAACATTGGAACATTATAATAATTTTCTTTTTAGCAGAATTGGCTCTGTGGCAGTACTGGCAATATCTCAGTAACTATTAGAAGTCCAAACCATACTTCCATACACAGTGAGTACAAACACATTATCTGGCTGTTGCTATAGACAGTACACTGGCTGGATTGTTTCCACAACAGATCATAATCAATAATCTAAAATAAATAATTCAAATATTAACAAAAATCAAACCACTGGCTCTTCAGGGCTTCCATGTGTACTACCAAACCCATAGATAGCTGATATAGAATCCCTTGCAAGAGCTGACAATGATGCATTTTTATGTTTGATTGTTAACTATGGAAGGTGGATCTTGGGTGAAATCTTACTTGACTTTACTGAAAACTATGTCAACATCGGTGGTGGTGACGTTCTTGCCATCTATGATGTGGCAGTCCTTGCAGAGCTTGGCAAAGTTCTTGCCGTTCATCTCCTTCCCTGTGGCCTTGGTGTCCCCATGGACTGCAAACTTGTGGAAGGATGCCTGCACTTCTGCCACAGACACTGAGCCTTCAGCCATGCTAACGGACACATATGCAAACAGAAGGACTCGGGTACTGCACACACACACACAAACTGATCATGTTTAATGGAGCAGTGTAATAGTTGGTTGTGTTATCCTAAACCCCCATTTGCATTTTGTGATGGCTAAGTGTCCCGACTTTTGATGTTGTTAATTTACTTCCCACTCTTGCCAGCACATTTAGTGAAATTGAAGTGAATTCATAATGACTCTATTAGCTGATTGACTTCTTGCCTGCCAAGAAATAGTGGCCGCTGTGATGGTCAGTCTGAGTACAAACATTTATCTCTCTTCTCTCTCACACACACATCCATTTATCTTCTGTTAGTGTTACTCAAGCTACTGTAAGGCCAGTTTAATTCAATCAACTCCGTTTCTAAAAGGCTGCTCTGCTCTGCACTCTGTAGTGAATGAACAAATGCTCTTTTTCTTCTCTCCCTCTCTCTCTCTCTGTCACACACACACATACACACAAGCAGACTTATCCATCACTTGTTGTAATTGTTGCTGCTGGTCAAGTTGATGGAAATCAGCATGTACATTTAGTAACATTTGGTAATACATGAAAATGTGATTTAAGACAAAGAAAGAGGAGCATTTGTTAGAGTACCAGCTCACTTTCCGTTTCCTAATTGTTTTGGGCCACATTTTATTAGTGGGCAGAAACAGCTGAGAATGTTACAGGCATTAAACCATAAAAAAGAGGATAAAAGCATGTGACAGTGTTGCCTTTCTGCATAGCACCACGCACTTTTGTGAATAATACCGAATTTGTTATATAAGAAAATCATATGTCAACGTTTATTACCTTACCTGAACCTTAAATTTTGTCATTATGTTACATTTTTGTTCAGATGACTGTAAATGAATTGTCATTATTAAAACATAAACAAAAACATCTTGCCATGGTAACCACTAAATAACTAATCCTCAGCCTTGTTTTTGGCTGCTCTGAGACTGTTTCTACTCTCCGTTGCTGAGTAGCTATAAATACCAGTGCCAAAACCCCCCAGAAATGAAAGTGTACCTGCTTCCGTGAAGGAAAGGATGCTATGAAAGTATTCAGGAAAATCCTGATTCGTGTACAGGTGCCCCGTTTCTTGGTCCTACTCCTCCTTCTCCTCTTTCTTCTTCTTTCTACTCAGACTCTTCTCCTTCCGGCCACTCCCAGACTCTCTCACAGTGACGACACAGATGGAGAGATGCAGAGAGAGGCAGGCAGAGAGAGGGAGGAGGAAGGGAGGAGGGAGAGAGTACCGACCAGCACAGCCAATGACATCATGGGTACTCAGCCTCTCTTGTGTCTATTCAGCCTGATTAGCTTCACACCTCCCTGTACACACTTGTGTGGAAATATTACTTATCTGTGTTTCTTTTCACTACATTGTTGGTCATTTTAGTCCATATCTCTTTATTGAAGATGTAACATAATTAATTAATTATTATTAATCTCCATTCTCCCCATTTACCCCCCCCTAGCTATTTGCCATGCCCACTCTGTATCACTGTCCCAGCCTCTTGTTCTCTCTCTCTGACTGGCAGTCACAAGAGCACTTCTGTCTGGACAAAGATGAGAGCAGCCCTTCAAAGGACAAAGAGCACTGACAGCATAAAGCCAACACATTACAGGAAATATCCCAACCCACAGCTTCACATCAGTCAAACTGCATATCACAAGGCAGGCCATGTGTCACACTGTACACTCTGAGAGTGGGATCATTTTGCGGATAATGATCTATGTGCCTCTTCTGCACCATCGTTGTCAAGCAGTATACACTACTGCTGGGATCCAGCTCATAGATCTGTCACTTTACTTTAATCAGTCCTTGTTGTAAAGATTATATTGGCTTTATTTCCACAAACCATACAGAGTATATACTGAACTGTTTTTCAGTTATTGCCTTAGCTTTCCCCTTAAGTGCTGACGTGTTTCCACCTTGCATTGTTTTTCAGGTTTCAAATGTACTCCTGTGGGAACCCACACAGATACTGATGGACTGTACCATTTTGTTCACAGGATAAACAGAACAAGTTGTTTTGTCATCAGGCACCATCATGAAACTCTCTGCTAGGTCAAATGGAAAGCTGAAGGACTCTGCCCCCACCTCCATGGGGAATATTAACCAGTACAGTCCCCAACAATGTTGGTTTCAAGGGAATATTAATGTAAAACAACAGTAGAAAGCTATAGCCACTAGCAAACACCCTGTGTTTGAAAGCTAGATTTGAGATCAACTCAGTTAGCATCACTGTGGGTATTTAACACAGGCCATGGCAACTCACACTGAACAATTTGACCTTTGCTGTGTGAGTCGAGGTGAAATTCTTGCTTTGTAAGCAGATTCAGTCATGGGTGCAACCTCAGTATCTTCACTCAGACACTGGAACAAGCTGTTCTGTGGGAAGACATTACCTGTTTGCTTATAGTACAAACAAAGGCTTCCCTATAAATACCAACAGACAATAGCATTGTCTCTTGTTTGAAAAGGCTTCCTATATGGAAGGTATAGGATCATAGGACGGTGGTTGGACTTCCTTTTTTACTATTATTATATTCAACTATTATTTGACTTGACTCATTTTTTATGGACAGGCAGATTGGGGATCTTCATATGACACAAAAAACTGGAAACTATTCTGATTAGGAGACTTTTCCAACATCTATCTTGTCCAACATCATCATGGCAGAGTCTGGTTTCCCTTTACCACCAGATGCTTACTGTCCACTGTGTGTGGACACAGTCAGAGACCCAATCACCATACCCTGTGGTGACACCTACTGCCAGGAATGCATCAAGGTCTACTGGGACCAGTATGACCACATGGGTGTGTACAACTGCCCACAATGCCGCGCAACTTTCACACCACGTCCTGTGCTGAGACGTAGCCTGCCCGACGTCAACCACGAGCCACGGCGCCAGCTCCCAGAGCTCACTCCTTTCCCCTACATGCATCGCGAATCCTTCTGCGATTTTTGCGTTGGCCGTCGCAACAAGGCCGTCAAGTCATGCCTCATGTGCTTGGCTTACTACTGTGAAACGCATGTCAAGCCTCATTATGAGTCATCTACCTTCAAGAGACACAAATTGGTGGATGAGACAGGTCACCTGGACAGGAAGATCTGCCCCCAGCACGAGAAAGGCCTGGAGCTCTTCTGTCGCTCTGACCAGATGTGTATCTGTGTGCTTTGCACCGTCAGAGAGCACCGCGGCCACAACATCACCTCAGCAGAAGAAGAGCGCATTGAGAAGCAAGTGAGCGTGAAATGTCGTTACTGATATGTGTGACTCACACAGAAACTGAAAACAAATTGTCTGATCATCTTATGATTCATGAACACCTGTCTACCTGCCTCCTTGTCCTTTCATTAGAAAGTCCTGGTGGTCACTCAGTCTGAAGTGCAGCACATCATCCAGGAGAGGATGAAGGAGCTGCAGGAGCTCAAGCATAATGTGGATGTTCTCAAAGTGAGTAGAGGTATGGCTTAATCAAAAATAAATGAAAGTTTCTCAATACAGTTAAATTAAAATTGTTGTAAATTGACTTTACTTTTCAGAGTGCCGCACAGCGGGCACAGGCTGAAAGCGATAAGACCTTCCACGAAATGCTCCAGGCAGTGGAGCGCTGGAAGGCTGAAATCAATCAGATGATAACAGCCAACATGCAGGCAGCGATGTCTCAGGCTGACGGCTACGTGGAGCGTCTGGAGCAGGAAATACTGGAGCTACAGCGCAGAGACGCAGAGCTACGGCAGATCCTCGAAACAGAGGACAACATCCACTTTCTGCAGGTGCTGGAAGGTCACACTGATATTTAGGCAAGGAACCAAAAAATATTAAGGGTGACACAAGCAATAGATTTAATATTGGCATATTACATCTAGAGAAGTACATGATAACTCCAGAGATCAGAACAACACCACCTCTTCGTTTCTTTGGATCAGGCAATGCTACCCCTCAGATTGTGTTTCTGACTGTGTGGCGGGATTGTTTGTTTGTTGTCAAGCAGAATTTTCCGACACTGTGTGTTCCTCCTGAGGCCATGGTGCCCAAAGTGCTCATCAACCCTCAGTTTTCCTTTGGAGAGATGAGCAGGACAGCCACAGAGATGAAAGAACATCTTGATGACATCTGCAAGAAGGAACTGGGCAAAATTTCCAAGACAGGTTTGATTCAATATATAATCTTCACAAGTTATCTTTTAAGAGCGATAACATAAAAGTGGGCCTGTGAGTGACTAATGCTGCACCAACTCCACAGTCAGCGAAACCCCTGTGTACATACTTCTACCAAGAAATGGAGACAAACGGCTGAAAGGTTAGCATCACTTAACTGAAGTACTGTATACACTTACTTTACTTTTGGAAAGTGAGCAAGGAATATGTTAATATGTTAATAGTGAGTGTTTTAAATACCCCTTGTTTGATTTCTGCAATTACATAATCCACTTTAGACTGTTAAAAAATAAACAATAAAATGAAATTAATCACAAAGTAACGTATATGTTCTTGTAAATATCTAAATAGTTCCCTCCAGAGTAGATTTCCAGGAGCCAAAAACAAGAATGGACTTCCTGAGATGTGAGTGAATGTTTGTTCTTCTTTGACCACAATATGTATTTATATTTACAAATAACAGCACACACTGTGATATTTAGGTGTGATGGGTGGAAAAAAAGAGAACAGAGGAATTACTAAAATACTCTCTATTTAAACATAAATAGATAACTAATATGTGCTGTTTTACTCAGATGCCTGTAAGATGTCCTTCGATCCAAACTCAGTCTACAAAGAGCTGGTTCTTTCGGACGGGAACCAGAAAGTCACACGGAAGAAAACTGTCCAGTTTTACCCAGATCACCCAGAACGCTTCGATGGCTTCTCCCAGGTTCTGTGCAAGGAACCTCTTACTGGTTTTAGATTTTACTGGGAGGCAGAGTGGAGCGGGGAGTTTTCCATCGGGGTGGCCTACAAGAGTATTAGTCGCAAGGGCAAAAACTCACACAGCCTGCTCGGCTACAACGACAAGTCTTGGAGTCTCCTGTGCTCAGAGTCAGGCTACTCTGCCTGGCACAACAAAACTGACCGAGACCTTCCTGATGCTCCAAGGGCTACAAGGATAGGTGTATATCTGGACTATGCAGGCAACACTGTGGCCTTTTACTCAGTATCAGAGACTATGGAGCTTATCCACAGTTTTAAAGCTCAGTTCGGTGAGCCTTTGTATGCTGGTTTTGGTGTGGGCTCCTCAGTTACACTGTGCCAACTGAAGCAGAGTCACAGGCCTTACTGAGATAGTAAGGTCTGAGAAGACCAAGTACAAAATATTGATTGCAGTACAATTCTGGCAAGTCTGCAAAAATGAATTTTAAACACTTTCTTGCACAGATGATTTTCTGTTGTGACTGCACATTTCATACAAAGTACTGTCTGAAGAGATATATATTCATGTACTCTTGCCAATGCCATTTACAATCTAGTAACTATAACGACAGATTTATTAATGTCATATGGGTGTTTTTGTTCATGTGTACAGGTAAAATGTTAAAATCTTGAAACTTTTATATCCTTACAGAGCAGTTTCTATATAAGATTATATTATACCTTAAATAAATAGCTTGACATTTATTAACAAACTAATTAAGGAAACATTATGCTGAATAACAATTGTATGTAGCTACAGTAGGTGTAGTAATGGAGTATATGCACTGTACAATAATATATATATTCTGGAGGCACTCTGTAGAAACAAATTTCCTGTTTGAGAACAATAAAATCTAACTGTGTTTAATGGCTGATGGTTTTTCAAATGAAATTGATGGAGCCACAAGGATGATTGACCTTGAAGACATTTTACAAATACACAAAAATTCACTCAGAGACAATTGTTTCCCCATAAAGAGACAGAGGAGAGGTGGGACAAAACCTGTTATCCAGGTATTTGCTTCAAAAACCAGGGGATTTTGTAAGGGATCTTGCAGCTCCCATTGCCAACTGGCACAAGCAAAGTATTTCTTTCTTCATGTTGTTACTCTCGTCCCTCCCCTGGTCCAAAATGTTACTGTCCTGAGGAGCCATCAACAGCAAGCAGAACTGATAAGCTTCTATTGCCAAAAAAATAAAAAATAAACACACTTTCAAACTGAAAGCCAATGGACACTTTGATCACTGTCTGCCAGGAAGCACAATCACATGTCGCCCTGTAACCCAAAGGTTTACCCCTGAGGAATATCCTTGGATGGACCGTTGCAAAGAATTGTTGCAGGCTTATGTGGCGCTGCATCAGGGGAAGCAAAACAAGGAACATGGCACTAGAAAAATGAAATAGTTTTATGAAGTGAAAGATAGTGAGGCAGGAAATACTAAAGTACATACCTGAAAGACAGACAAGGACCTCAGTAACAACTTTGTTAACAGGGGTGAAACCAGAGGCTATTCTCACTTATTTCCAAGTATGTAGCTCCTCACAGTGTTCATGGTGGTCTTTTCACTCCTGAATACATGTGGAATAAATAACAAATTCACTTCTTCACTTCAAAGTAGCATAGGTTAGCGCAAGTAGCATATAGGTTTTCAAAGTCAATTTTTTCTTAACTAGCCCATGTATTATTGCCATACAGTAACATTCAATTTCTTTCTACCACTTAAAGTTACATATTCAGTGAATAATGTAATTTATTAACAGTACAAATAGAAATCTACATCTACCTTCATCAGAAAAGCCTTCTGAGGAAGACTACAGTTGCTAGTCGAAACACATCTGTCAGGTTGGGGGGAAAACTGGACCCAAATGCAGACCAGGAAGCCAGAGTAATGCACCAAAAAAAGAGTTATTTGACTCACAGGGGAAACTCAGGAACACTGGCAGCAATGCAGAAAAGAATCACAGAACACGGCAGGGACAATCAGGGAAAGAACACAGGCATGGAACACAAGGAATGAATGCAGGACATGGCATGGGGTAGAAATGCAGGACCACAGATAACAACCCAGGCATGGATCACAAGGTGCAGACGATCCGATGAAGACAAGGGGAGACACCGGGGTTAAATACACAAGGGAATGAGACACAGGTGGTGCAATTAACACAGGTGAAACACATTGGGAAATCACAAGGGGGCAAACACAGAAAGATGAGACATGAACTTCAAAATACAACAGGAACTAAAGACAGACCATGACAAAAGGGAGCACACAGGAAGACAGAACACGAACTACAAAATAAAACAGGAAAGCAAGACACAGATCATGACAATGTCAAGGTAAATACACACTTTTTCTATATGTCTATCTGAAAGAACATAATACAGTGATCATCAATTGAAGACATAATGAACCTTATCAAATTAATCTCTATTACCATACATTTTACATTTACTTATATGATATATTCTATCTCTAACACTTTTATTCTTCTCATCTGTTCATGGTTATTATTATTTCTTCCCCCATTGATTCCATAATTTGCAAAAGAAATGACTCAGAGGCACAGCACTGCTTTACATGTTTGCCCCGTAACAGACATGAAGCACAGCCATGGCTGGAAATGCAAACTTACAGGTTTTGTAAATTTTCAACCAACTACTACAGAAAGAGTGTCAAAAAGGCCATGATAAACTGAATAACTCCAATGTCATCTGGGGTTAATCCACAAACGTGTGAAAAAAAAAAAGAAAGAAAAAACAGTCCCCCAGGCTAAACAGTATTAATGAAATAACAAACAAATAAACACAGGGAAATGAACATACAGACACGTTGACCCAAATGCAACATTAAAAAAAAAGAACAAAAAATTACATTTAATGTACAAATAGAACATTTCCCAGATAACAGTAAAACCAGTGAGAAAATGTGAGATGCGCTGACAGTAGTTCTCACCTCTCCCAGCAGACAGTGCATAAAGGGCGGGGCACAGATTGGAAACATGTTTCCAAGGGGGTGAGCCCTAACTCTCTTTCAACTCAATAGAAAATTTACATTTTAAACTCTGTTGAGTGCTTGTTGTTTTTGGAGAGAATTTGATTATGTCAACAGTACAAAAAAAAAAAAAGTAATAATACCTTGCAAGGCTATTTCCATCTCAGTCCAAATCTTCACTTCTTCCCACCTTATGCTGCTGAGCTGCTCCACACCAGGTCTGATAACTGTGTATCTTTAAATTTAAGTGTGATCAAAGCAGATATTGATGATTTCTTTTTACTGCTGTCACTGTGTATCACTTTGTACTTTGTTGTCAAGGTTTGTTGTTCTTTTCAGACTTTCAATGACCACCACCTTTGCAGCGAATGGTTCGACAAGCTACCCCACCATTATTGAATCACATCATGTGACTATAGCCGTGGCCTCAGCCTCGGTCAACATGATGCTGGGTCTTCCACTGAATGGTTATGTTATGTGGTTGATACTGGCAGGAGCCACAGGGACTTCAGATTTCTTTCCTCTCAACCTGGCTATGTCTGAGATTGTGTTTTCTTTATCAAGCATTTTCTACTTTCTTTATATTAAGTTAAAGTTGTTCTCTTGTTTTGAAGTCTTCATGTTTACACTTGGCCTTCTCTACACAGCTCGTCCTTTCTTCCAATGCTGCATCTGTCTTGAGTGCTATATCGGGGTCGTCCACCCTGTGGTTTTTCTTCGGTATAAACCCCTGAGATACCGGGTGGCCTGTGGCTGTGCTGTCTGGCTGGTTACCCTGGTTTCCTGTGTCTACTCCATTTACACATATACAGACACTGTGTATCTTTATGGGTTTTTCACTCAGAATTTGCTCTTCTTCTGTGTGATACTTTATTGCTGTCTCTCAGTTCTCTGGGCTCTGAAACGCCCGGGGCCAGGAGCGAAAGACAGAGAGAGGAAGAAGAGCAATGCAATGAAGAGACAGGCCTTTAAAGTCATTTCGCTGATTGTGATTTTCATGACCATTAATTTCTTTTTGTATGTGGCTGCTATTCCGCTACAATGTTGTATTGACCCCATTAAGTTTACCAGTGCCTTAACCATTTGCTCTGGCTTAGCTTTATCAACTGGGTGCATACAGCCTCTCCTCTACCTCCACAGGGCTGGAAAACTTACCTGTTTTTAATTATCAGTACACTTATCACTATCATTCTTGATAAAAACTGATGTGTCTGTATCTGTCTGTGCTTTATATTGTGTTTTCTTACTTGGAGTGTGTCTGGATTAGATTTATATTTACATTACACAGCACATACCTGAACATAGCCCACCCTAGTTTTGTGTTTTTTGTTTATCTTTTGGATTAAAGCTGCTATAATGTCAGCCATTGATTATGTATGTGTATGCAGTCTTGCTTGATTCTTCTTGACTGGCATGGGGACATCTTTCCCTTTGCCATGTTCTTTTCACTGTTTGTAAGTTGTAAACAATGTAATAAATCTTAACCTTCTATTAAGATTTAAATGCTCTCTATTTACTATTGTATCGACATATTTTATGCCTTAGAATAGGATGTAAAACAAAATGTCTTGAACATGTCTTGACTATAGACCTTATTTCAACCAAAACGTTTAAAAAAAACCAAAAAACTCAGGGTTTTGGATAAAAGTCATTTCCAGCATTTAGGACTCACCCCTGCAGCTAACTTGTATTGCAACAAGATGTTATAGATGGACTATAAAAGCTGCTGGACATTACCTGGGGTTTATTGGTCATACATAATAACACAGAAATTTTGCAGTTTTGAAAAAGTACAAAAAGTTTTCACACTGAAATAAAAAAAACTGTACAATTTTTTGATGTGAGCAAAGTTCCAGTTCATTTTGGATTTACATACTGCGCCCACAAGATTTTATAGTTAAATGTCATTTGCATCAGTAACTCCCATCACTGAAAATACTCACTGGCTTTAAAGCATTCAAAACTTAGCCACTCTTGACTCATTAGCTGTGTGCATCTGAGCATCATTTGCATGTTTGGTCACTGAAGAACTGCAGCTGATATGGTCATTCAAACAGGACAGAAAAGAAACTGTGGTTACTGATTTCTGTTAAAGGAGACGTATGATGCCCCTTTTCCACAAATTGAAATTCCCAGTTGTCTTGAAGACATGTCTGTGACATACTTAGGTCAAAATCCCCCAAGGATCAAACATCACAGCTCTTTTAATCCGCTCAAAACAGCCCTGTTCAGAACAGCTGGTTTCAAATAAACCACCGCTTGCCCCGCCCCGCCCCTTCTACTGGTATCGATACTCACAGGTAGGGGTCGTATTATGCAAATTTCGAAAACTAATGACATCATTGTATGACAACCAAGGGAACAGCTTGTAAAACAAGACGGATTTCAATCTATGGTTTTCTTTGTAATGGTCACCCTTTGCTGCAGTGCTGTATCTGTCTAGAGCAGTTTCCAGCTGTGGTTCACCCTGTGCTGTTCCTCAGGTGTAAAACTTTGAGGTACAAATTGGCCTTCTCTGCTATGAACTGGGTGGTTATCACTGGCCTTTCTGTATTTTACTCACTTCTCACCACCCTTAGACTTGTCTTTGTGGGTTATTGTGTGATCTTAATGTCAGTCATGCTGTTCTGCTGTTTCTCAGGCCTTGTGGCTCTAAACAGACC
>OMNW01034451.1:19718-35883 GCA_900303245.1 Selene dorsalis | reverse complement strand
CGTATACTTATTACATACATACATGTGTGTATACATACATACATACACACATACATACATGTGTGCATACATACACACATACATACATGTGTGTATACATACATTCATACATACGTGTATACATACATACATACATACATACGTGTATACATACATACATACATGTGTGTATACATACATACATACGTGTATACATACATACATATATACATACATACGTACATGTGTGTATACATACATACATACATAAATACATACATACGTGTATACATACATACATGTGTGTATACATACATACATACATGTGTGTATACATACATACATACATACGTGTATACATACATACATACATACATACATTTGTGTATACATACATACATACATACATACATACATATATATACACACAAGATATCACCAATGATCACCAAGAAGTCTTCTGTCAGTCTGTTTCATACTACCTTACATGTTCGAAATAAAGCATAAATAAATAAATAAATAAATGTGATGAGTGAAATAATCAGTCAATGTCCAACGTCAGTGCTTCCAACACTGAACTGCAGAGAACCACTAATAGTCTCATAAACACAAATTTAGCCAGAGTTTCATAGGTTATGTCACAAACTTGACAAACCAATCTTGTCTACTTTTGTGGAGCTGTAGGGGGCGGGGCTATATAACTCTGAAACCCCATCAGTACAGAGAGCTAAAATTAGCATAGCACAGCCACAAACACTGTGTCAGCAACAACGTACATAAATAAAAGATGCTAACTATGCTAACTTGTCTGATGCTGAGTCTCTTTTATTTTTTCTCAGAACAAAAACAGGAAGAATCATGTGTGCTGCTGCTAATCTGATGACCCTTGAGCACAGTGTGCTGAGTTTCAGGAATGTTTATATATTGTGTACTTGGAATTAACTTCTAGAGAGGAAAAAATGGGTTGGTCTGTTCCTAAAAAAGGCAAAAACCAGCCTAACGGAGACTCACTCTGCCATTTCAGCATATTTCGTAACTGTAGTCATACAGTGTAATACAACAGTGAACACAGTCTTCCAGGCTCCTGTATTGTACATTTATCTCTGTACCTTTCACCTGTACCACTGCAGCCACTGGAAGTATCACTGGAAGATAACAGAAAGGTCCACAGGCACAAATAACATCAGCAGTGTGTTATTTTAACAGGGGTTGCATTTTCTCCTTGAACCATCCCTTTCTCATTGGTACTTACAGCCCACACCCCCAACGATGAGGACCTCCTGGGAGCCGCAGTGAGCCATGGCCCTCTCTGTGATCTCCACCAGCATGGAGAAAACTGTTTCCTGCAGAGAGTACACACTCAGTTCAATCATTTAATCATTAAAGCTGCAACCATTAGTTGATCACTTTAGAAAATTAATCAGCAACCATTTTGATGATGGGATATCAACCTTGTTCTTATTTTGATCCAAATATCAACATCAAAACAGAAAAAGCTTTTCAGGTTTTCTATGAGGAGGAGGCCTTGAGGTTTAAAAAAAAAAGCTGTGGGGGGCACAATATGGTAACATACTGGCAGAACTACACTACACAGAAATAGTGTATGTGATGATTACAAGAAATATAATGTGCCTCTTTGAATCATTGGTAAAGATTGGATATCATTATTCCAAGGACATGTCAGAGTTTCAGTGTGCAGCAGCTTAAGCACAGGACACTACAGTGGCCCCCTGGCAATCAGCAGAACCTCTGAGCTTAAAAACAGCACTGTGCTAGAGACTAAGTGGGTGTGTTAGACTTCAGTACCTGCAGTGAGAAACACAGGTCCTCTGCTGTGCACTGACCAGAGCTCAGCATCTTATGAGCAGCCTCCTGTCAAATATAAAAGACGAGTGAAGCGCTAGAAATCAAACTGTGAGAGAATCAGTTTAATTAACATCCACACCATGAGGAAACTGAGCGGTAGATCACCTCTCACCTCAATGTAAGACAAGATCCCAGAGAATGAGACGTCCATTCCCTTCACTGTGTACGGTAACTCAACATAGTGACTCCCTCTGAGAGCAAATAAAAAACACATTTCAGCTGCTTCAGTGAAGCTGTTCTGTTACAAACATTAATTATATTCATAAACCACCACTCACTTCTTAGCCATCTGCTCTATATTGTAGCCTGGACTGGGGTCATTGGAAATCTGAGTTGAGACACAGTTGAGGGTAGAAGTATTAACACATGTATCTCAGAGTAAAAGACAAAGCACTGCTGTGATGACAACAAAAACTACTCAGACCTTTATAACTCTGGCGAACCTGTCCAAACAGTTGCCAACTGCAATGTCGATGGTCTCGCCAAATATCCTATACCGCCGCTCTGAGTATGCAATAACCTGCAACACAAAGAGCAGCAGTATAAATACATCTGTATCTAATCAGTGACTTGGACGGTGTGTGTTGCAGGTTGCCACAGAAAGAAACCAACCTGTGTGTTCCCCCCACTAACATAAAGCACAGTGGGGTTGTTGGCTTTGGTGATGAGTCGGCCCATCTCTATGTGTCCGATGCAGTGATTGACACCGAGGAGCGGCTTCCCCCAGAGCTGCGCAACTGTCCGAGCCACCAGAGCCACCGTCACCAAGGGGGCACCCATACCAGGACCTGACAGAGAAGAAGAGAAGGACCAAGGTTTTTCCAGACAGAAAGTAACAGCAGCCTGTTAGTTTGCACTTTACCCTACTCTGACATGTCAAACTCTTTTTGCCTTAGAGCCATCATACATGGGAGGAAGCTGCCTCACACAGAGCCAGGAATGCAGTAAAAATTTTGTTTACATGAGGTGAGTGGAGAGTTTTAGATTCCTATTGTGGTCTGAATCTGAAAGAGAAAAAACAAAAACTAAAAGTCTTAACTGTCAAACTGAATCTAAACAAGAGCACAAAATATAAGCAGCTTCACTGTCCCGAATGTCCCTTTTTGAGAACAAATGTCAAATTGGTCATTATACTCTATATACTGTGTGTCTGCTGGCAAGTAGAGCAGAAGTAAACTTCCAATTACAGCCACGAGATCCAAAATGCACATCAAAAACCTGGACACTGGAAGATGACACAGAGCAGCCTCTTCCAACATAACTAACATAGTGACGATCAACACTGCTCAAACCCAGACATGGCCGTGTGCTGGGCCATGTTAGTTTTAATCCTGGTCCAGATCTGACTCTTTCCCATGATATCAGACAGGAATAGATAGATATCTACAATAAACCTTGGGATGTAATTGTGCCGTGGAGAAGAAACGATCTTAATATTTCATAGTTCAGTGAGGTGTGGAAATTTCAAGTGTGGAATATATATGGTATATCATGTTGCTGAACTATGGAGAGATGTTTTTAGCAGCCTTAGAGTAATCTTAGAAAGGTCAGAGGTCGAAGGTCAAGCCATTCCTTTTCTCTCTCTTGTGTCTTAAAGGGATAGAGAAAATACGCTGATTTATCGTCCCCCATTGACAACAGTTCACTGCCTGTGTCTCGGTGCAGCATGATGCGCTGGTATTTCACAGTGGGGGAAGCAGAGACCTTTCTACTGCAGATATCATACTTAGTGGCCTGGCCATCTGTACCTCATACAACCCCACTTCAAAAAAACTGAACTATCCCTTTAGGACAAATACTAGAAATATCTGGGGTGTAGAAGTTAAGAGTGACATGGATGCAAACTTGTAAAACTTGTAAAAGTAATAGATTATCCTCATTCTGACAGACGTCTGACAAGTTCAGTCACGTTCACAGGGTCCTGTGTTACCTTTGGTGTACGCCACACAGTCAACGTCTGCAGGCTTCAGCCCTGCTTGCTCTAGCGCCTCCTTCAGGACAGTCAGTATGACACCACGGTGATGCCGGGCTGTGTCACTTGGCATGAACCCTGGTGGATAAAATAACACGTCATCACCTTCACGACCAGGATTGTTGGATTTTGATAAGAGCCCTGGTGAAGTGAAGGAGGTTTAACAGAAACCCAACTTGCCTTGACCAGGAGGTGTGATGTATGTCCGTCTCGGGTTGGACAGAACTTCACCATCCCTGATGATTCCTATGCCGATCTTATTGGCACTCCCTTCAAACCCGATCACTACGGTCATGGCTGCTGGACAACAGTTTTTAGAAAAGAGAAAAGCAACATGTAGTGAGGATCGATGTTTTCTTACAGCAGCAAAGTCTGTTTAAAATGATATTTCCCATTTAAATATCTAATCTCATTTGAAGGCCACATCTGTAAAGGAAAATATAACATGAAAAGTTAACCAAGTAGATTAATTTTATACAATAGTTTACTTTTTAATGAAGTAAACTACAGTATAATACATAATTATGTCAATCTGAAGGATAATTAACTGTTTTTGCCCTATAAAATTTTCCTGAACCACTGTCAACTCCTCCTGCCCATCGTACAGCAGCAATGACTGGCTGAACTGGAGGTTGTTGTCACTTTATATTTGACTGAAATATTGATTTTCACTCAGCTTTACTGGCAATACAGTGATGGTAAAGGAGTGACAGGGTGTGTGGACATACACAAACGCTTAAGTCATTTATTTTTGTAGATTGCCACAACATCAGGTGCCAGTTTGAATTAGCTTGAAGTTAATCTGTTGGGACAGCCCAAGTCGTCAACCTCCCTTCAAAGTTTCACTTATGAGCATGCTTTGTCCTCCAGCAGCAGACATGATCAGAATAAAATATGTAAACAGGAAGTGAAAAGTGGCGTATGGAAGTTGCACTTTTCAAGAAATAGAAATGTAGCTACACAGAAAGAACTGCTCTGCCTTTTAAAACAGTTCTCTGTCAGTTTTACGTAACCCTGAGTTGTTTCAGCTCAGACAATACAGATTTTTAACAGACTCTCACATGTCTTGAATGTATGCATCCCATGCTGTGTAACCAGCTGCCACACTAATACAATAATACTAAGTCTTATGGAGTCTAAACTATGAGTCACTGAATCAAACCTTTGACTAATAACTTTCAACTTTTATAGCAATGTGTGCTTATTTAAAATATAATAATGTATCATTTTGAATGACCATCACTATTTTTATGTACGCCAGAATTTCTAATCCTTTTCCTGGTAGAAACAGGCTTCTACAGCAGAGTGCAAAATTAACAGTGGACATTGAATTATATTAAAAAAAAACCCTCTAAATTCAAAACAGAGACAATACATACAGGACCTATATTAAATTAGCATATACAGTAACCAAGCAATATCTTCTAACCTACATTGATTCAAATTAGACTTTACGTGACATAACAATTCAGCAACACCAAAATAAAGCATCTGGTGCAGCTGTGTTGCTGCTAAGCTAACACTGACATTCTCTCCAGGGTAAGCAGCTAGCTTACATTAGGGCTCCTTGGCATAACAAAATAGGTTTTACCTAGATATTCAGTTTCCTTCTGTGGTTCACATTAATCCAAATTCGCCCCGGTTAAACTTTAAAACCGTTAGTTTTACAGCTTCGGCAAACTCCAGCAGCCACACTCCTCCATATGCACCTGGGAGGACCCACGCTGCCGCCGCGGCGCTCGCCTGAGATAAAGCTTCGTATATCGGTTACACTCCAGCAGCTCGTTGCACCATTGTGACGTACAGCACGGCAGCGTGTGCTCTGTGTTTTTAATCATGTTTTTAAATGATTAATTCAAATGCAGCTTTTTGTCATTTGTATCAGGCACATTCTGGGACAGGCACCAATCACAACAAGCACGTTGTCAGAAACCATTACCGTGCTTTGTGTGTGTGTATGTGTGTGTGTGTGTTTGGGGGGGAGTGACTGGGAAGCAGCTCTTCTCTGATCTTGTGCATCCTGCTGTGAGAGTACAAGTAAGATTATTTGCATGTTCCTTTCCTGAGACGTATCGCAGTTCAAAAAAAAGAAAACGCTACCGATATTTAACCGAATTTGCATCCGTAGATGAATCGGATAGGATGCGAGGGAACTTAAATTAGCTGGCGGCTCATTCTCCATTGATTCTCGGAGAAGGCCGTGTGCTGCAGGCTCCCTGCTCTTTGTCACAGACAGGATGTTAGCATTAGCTTAGCTTGCTGTTAAACTTGTACTGTGACTTAAAAACTGTTAGCTAGCTTCTGCAGCTGCTCTCTGCATATATGCTCTTCTTGATCTTTCTCCCGGCTTTTCTCTGATCTATACATATTTAAGATACAACGCGCGTGGCTGCATGTTCCCTCAGCTACAATCACTTTCATTTTAAGATTTCATCGTTTCTGCCAGAAGCTCACTCGGCTGTTGTATAGCTAACGGGCCCCACATGCACTGGTGGAGTTAAGTCGATGCACTTTGTAACACGATGATTCAGACGCACTCAGAGCTGAATGTGTGTTTCCTGCACATTGGGCCGAAGGCCAGCACTCAAGTTTTCACACTCACATCCCTGTAGTTGTAGAAGTTGGGTTCCATTGAAGTTACACAGCTGGAGAAAGTTTCACAATTACAGTCAGACAAATATTAGTGAGTTTATTGTTGATAAAGATATAGTTGGATATTTTGGCTGAGAAACTGCAGTGGAGGGGGTTTCTAATACACACTCATCCGCAGCTTTCCTGTAACCTAATATCGGGCCTAAGGAAATAGAATATATTTATGGTGATGTATTATAAAGACTAACAGGTTGATGTATCCTTTAAGTTGTGCATATAAGAAATCCTGTATCAGTCTGGCTCTAGTGAGCAGCATAGACTCTTAACATAAATCAGACTTTAGATTTTCAGTGTGTTCATGACAGAAGAGCATCATCATCCACTCTGTTCAAATTTGAGCAAATGCATCTAACAAGTGTTTCATTTATCAGGTCATTTGTAATTATATATTTCCCCTAATGATCAAATTTGTAATGTATAAAATACTATAAATGATAAATAAGTATGCAATGATACAGAACAATGATCTGTGTGTAAGGATCTGCACGTTCTTTGGCCTCAGTGAGACAGTAAAAGTTGCATTTGCACACTGTAACTGTATAGTTAAACTTAAATTCTTGTTGTGTTTTTTCCAGCGGCGTGTGTGTTGTTGCGTGTGCGTGTTGTGTGTCTGCGTGGTGTGTTTGCAGCCAGAGCCAGTTCAAGTATGAAGCGGGGAAAGAAGGCAGAGGAGGCGGGTGCTGACGGGGACAATGACACCGGCACTGGTATTACTGCATATATTAATTCAGTCAGAAGCCTGCTGCCTTCACACAGTAAAAGTTCCTGTTTAATACCAACTTTATATCTTTAAACATGACTTTTATCTAAATCTACCTCACAGCTGCTGCAAAGAAAACAAAGAAGACCAAGGAACCAGAGGCTCCAGTGCTGTATGAAGACCCTCCTGACAAAATGACCAGCAAAGATGGACGAGATGCCAACATGAAGATCACCTCCTGGAACGTGGATGGCCTGAGGGCCTGGGTGAAAAAGAAGGGCCTGGATGTGAGTTTGCAGTGACCCAGGGAAACATCACTTAGTTACCAGGCTAAATAATTATTATGCATTCTCACATTTGTGTTCTTTCTTCTCAGTGGGTGCGTGAGGAGGATCCAGATGTTTTGTGTCTGCAGGAGACCAAGTGTTCAGAGAAGGACCTCCCTTCTGAAATCACCTCCATGCCCGAGTACCCGCACAAGTACTGGGCTGCCTCAGATGACAAGGGGGGTTACAGTGGTGTGGCCATGCTCTGCAAGACTGAACCCATCAAAGTGACCTACGGCATTGGTGAGGGGTGTTTTTATCATGCTGTTATATCAATAAGTAACACTAGACCTGTACAGAAGACCTCAACTGTTCCATGTAGGGATGCACCAATCCAGCTTTTTCAGTCCCAATTCTGATAGCGATACCTGGTCTTAGCATATCAGCCAATACCAATCCAGTACCACTGGTGTATTAATAAACTGCATACCTAGCCATGCGAGTCAGGCTTGACTTTAATATTACTCTCCTAACTTTGTAAAACATTGTTGCTCTTTGTTTGTTGTCTACTGCCGTGATGTGGCATGACTCACAAACATAGAATTGAAGTGAATAGATCGGCATCATGGATCAGCCCCATTGTACAATACCCAGTTTAGCTATTTAGTCAATATCTGGGCCGATATCTGACCTTAATATCGGATCAGTGCATCCCTAGTTCCATGAACAAATTTCAGTTGATCCTTTTTAAGCATTCAAATGTTTGGAAATTGGACAATATCATGTGATTAATGGAATTGCAAACGATTTTGGGAGATGAAATTTCTACCATACTTTTTCTTGTTTGACGGCAGCAACTAAGAGATTGTACTGATTAAATACATGAGCTGCAGCATGTTAATTTAGTTTTCTTTGGATAGAGTCAGGTTAGCCATGTCCTCCCGCTTCCAGCGCGTGTGTTAACATGGGCTAGAATTAAACAATAGAGTGAAACATATTTATTAAATATTGCACAGCTGCACAGCCATGAGTCTTTAAACCTACAGAAGAAATTACTAAACTAAATAATGCTGAAATACTGAACTCATGGTTCAGTATTTGCCTTCAGTTGATAAGTAAATTGTCTTTTTCCACTCTCCAGGCAAAGAGGAGCACGACAAGGAGGGCCGTGTCATCACTGCTGAGTTCCCCAACTTCTACCTGGTCACTGCCTACGTGCCGAACGCCAGCAGAGGCCTTGTGCGCCTAGATTACCGCAAAACCTGGGACGTGGACTTCCGGTCATATCTGAGCGAGCTGGACATGCAGAAGCCCCTGGTGCTGTGCGGCGACCTCAACGTCGCTCACCAGGAGATCGACCTGAAGAACCCCAAGGGCAACAAGAAGAACGCCGGCTTCACCCCGGAGGAGCGCGAGGGCTTCAGCCAGCTGCTGGAAGCCGGCTTCAGCGACAGCTTCCGAGAGCTCTACCCCGAGCAGACCAACGCCTACACCTTCTGGACCTACATGATGAATTCCCGCGCCAAGAACGTGGGCTGGAGGCTCGATTACTTCGTGCTGTCGTCCTCCTTGCTGCCGGGCCTGTGTGACAGCAAGATCCGCAACCAGGCCATGGGAAGCGACCACTGCCCCATCACCCTGCACTTAGCTGTGTAGGTCACTGCGTGGGCAGCAGCCACCACTGTTCTTCTTAATATTCCTGTTCTGACCCGGCTCAAACTATCATGTCTGTTGCTCTGTTTGAGGGAAGCAACATGTGCTTTTGCAGGGAGGTCTTAACATCTGTTGAAATCTCTCATGGATGAAGTTTTGTCCAACCTCATCCATCCTGTAAAGTCAGCAGTAGCTCAGCTGTCTGGTACTTCTGTCTTCTTCACGTGAAAGTTTCAAAACATTACTCTGATATAAGACATAAGGTCCACTCGTCTTCTCTGTAATTGATCTTGGCAACACTAAAAACCAAACGATGTCTAAGCTCATTTCCTGTCCCGGCTGTGAGACTGTTCCACAGTGTGTGTGTGAGACACAAACCAGTTTTTTTTCATGTCACCGTTACTGAAATTAAAACTACTGCTGTTCAGAGAAAATGTATTTTTGTTGTAGCACAAAACCTTTTAAGCTTCTTTTTCCCATAACCAGTGTAAAATTCTACTGTTGTAAAACTAGGCCCATTTCTCAATAAAGACTGAGTTTATGTAGAAACCTTTTGTCCATTCTTTGAAGGTTTTGAGCGAAATAAGACAAACGTTACATCACCATGTGTCTGAGAAACACACTTCTCTGTTCATTGTACTTTTATTGCAACAGAGGAGCTTAAATTCAGTCATGGAAAAAAAAAGGACACTGAACATGAGCCTGTGCTTTCTAGCTTCAAGTTTACTAGATACAGCTAATGGCAGGTAACAAAGGACGGAGAACCAGTTTAAACCATAATCACATTTAACACATCTTTTCAAAAGAGGAAAGTAATGGCTGGATTTATTTGGTAAGTTGTGTGAACTACTGATTTGTAGTCAGTTGACTGTTTTCACCTCTGTATTACTCCACAGATCAGTTGTTCAGTCAGACAGGGTCAACACATTGGTTTATTTGTGTGAGGGAATACTGTGATTCAACCTTTGAAAAACGAAGTTCCAAAATAAAGGTCTCTTTGATCAAAGTGCTGAAAATTTTCAAAATAAATCAAATACTTCAACTGATATCGGCTCTTCTTCTACAGCACGTTTGCTGCTGAGCCCATCCACAGCAGCTCCTGCTGCAGGTTAACATGCTGACCGCAGATCAGTCCCTCACACAACCTCAACTATCACTTAACTCTCCAGATCAGTGACTTCCTAGTCTCTTCTCTACATTAACTTCATGATATGTGTTCGTTGATGCATTTTCAGATTGTATGACTGTCTGAATCCCTTCCCGCATTCCACACAGAGGAAGGGTTTTTCTCCTGAATGTGTCCTCTGGTGTCTTTTAAGGCGGTTGGCACTGAGGAAGCTCTTGTCGCACTCTGTGCAGGAGTAAGGCCGGACTCCGGTGTGGTAGCGCAGGTGGATGGTGAGGTAGCAAGACTGGGTGAATTTCTTGCCACAGTGAGGGCACTGGAAGGGCTTGTGGCCCGTGTGGAAACGCTCGTGCTTGAGGAGCTCGGCGTGGGAAAAGAAGCCCTTCCCGCAGTCGGAGCAGAGGTACGGCCTCTCTCCCGAGTGAGTCAGCTCATGTCTGACCAGAGTCGCCTTGTAGACGAAGCTCTTGTCGCACTGCGAGCAGCTGAAGACGTTCTCCCTCGTGTGGCAGCGCTCGTGCTTCTTCATGTTGCGTTCCCTCTTGAAGCTCTTGCCGCAGAAAGAGCACATGAAGGGCATCTCCTCCGAGTGGATCTTCATGTGGCTCAGCAGGCCGCCCTTGTAGAGGAATCCCTTGCCGCACTGCGTGCACGTGTGCGGCCGCTCCTTCTGGTGGATGCGCTGGTGTGCGGTGAGAGCGGCTCGGTACGCGAAGCTCTTTCCGCAGCTGCAGGAGTGAACTCTTTCTTCCTGGTGCGTCTGGAGGTGCCTGTTGAGGTAGCTGGCGCAGCTGAAGCCCAGCTCACAGTGGGGGCATTTGTAAGAACGCTCCGCCTTGTCGGCATCTTCGGCGTGGGTCTTCAGATGCCTCACCAGCGCTGACTTCCAGGTGAAGGTGCGGCCGCACTCTGAACACAGGTACTCGCCGTTCTCCATGTGGCTGCTCTTGTGTTCCCTCTGAGCCAGCAGTGACTTGAAGAACTCCCCACAGATCAGACACTCGTACTTGCGTCCGGTCTTGTGCGTCTGCTTGTGCCGCTCCAGTGACTGTTTGAAGGAGAAACGTCTCCCGCACTGAGAGCACAGGAAGGGCTGCTCGCCCGTGTGGATGCGCTGATGGGCTTTTAGCAGCGACTGGAACCTGAAGCTCTTGTCACAGTCTGGACAAGCGAAAGGTCCTTCTTCATCAGCGAGAGGCTGCAGGGACAGTTTGTCCTCCTCGGCCTCAGAGTGAACGCTGCCGATGTGCTGCTGCACCTGCGCCTCCTCTGAATGATGGAAGGAGCACATCGGACAGGAGAAAGCAGCTGATGAGATCTCCACTGCAGAGCCTGATGGGAAAAAACTGAAATTAACATTCTGCTAAAAAAAAAAGGTGAAATCACATATTTGCATTTTGGTACTATCAGGTTTGTTAACTTTCATTAAAAGATTTTCAGGATGTGACAAATTCCAGGCTAAAAATGAACTGTTACGGTTTTAAATGAAAAATAAAAAGGCACATACTGAAATAACCTGGAATGACACGATCAATTTTATAATCTGGAATATCAGTGTGGCTGTCACTCAGTCACAGGTGTGAAACCTTCATCTTGTCCAGTCATTTGACTGGAACTTATTTAACTTAAGTGTCATTCTGGTCATAGACACATTACTGAATTATTATTACTACTAATTAAATTAACTGTATAAGTGTGTGTGAATCCATCTGTCTCTGAGATAAGAAATAATGTCTAAAAATGAACGCTCACTTTCATCACCGTCCTTGGATAAGACCATGGATGATCCATAAGAGTGCTCTGCACTGCTGAAAAGAAATAGGAGAAGAACAAGAGGTGTTTTAATCAACATAATTCTAGTATGGAGTGTTGCCACAACGACGTGTAAATCTGCAAATTACTGTCATTGTACAAAGACAACAAAAGTGAAGGAAACAATATGTGAGACAGGACACACCAAAGATAATAAGGTCAGATGTGTTTACCAGCTCAGAGGTAAAGGGTTGAGGGCTGGAGGGTCCACCTGGCTCATCTTCTTCCTCTTAGTGGCCATGCGCTTCTGTAAGTTTATCACCTGAATCTTCATGGTCGGTTTGCGTTTGCGCCCACTCGTGCGAACTTTCGCGGAGGAGATGTGTTGATTGTTGAGTCCAGGGATCAGCCCTCCGGACTCGCTCTGAACCTCTGCAGCCTCTGGATCCTCATCACTGTTATCCTCTGCTCCCAGCGGGCAGTCCGGTTTCACCACCTCAACGGCATCATCACACGCGTTTTCATCACTTATCACAAATTCCTGCTCATCCGTTTGCGTCTCCGCGGGCTCGTTCGCACCGTGATCGTCCGTGTGAGTTTTTAGGTGCTTCGCGAGTGCCACCTCCCACGTGAATTTCCTGTCGCATTGCTTGCACACGTAGACGCCGTCTTCCATGTGCGTTTGCTTGTGCTCCGTGCGGGCGGATAAGGAGCGGAAGGTCTCGCCGCAGATGACGCAGTCGTACTTGCGCCCGGTTTTGTGCGTGTTTTTGTGCCGGTCCAGGGACTGTCTGAAAGAGAAGCAGCGGCCGCAGTCGCTGCAGCGGTGGGGGCGCTCGCCGGTGTGGATGACCCTGTGGGCAATCAGCGAGGAGGCAAACTTGAACTTCTTCTCACAGTCTGGGCAGTCATGAGGTCCTACAGGGACCTTGTGTTGGGATGAAGCTGCATCGTCCTTGTTGGCTTCTGGATGGTTATTTGTCGAACCACTTTCATTCGTTTCTTGTGTCACCTCTACCTCTGCTTTAACAACTTCATCCTCCCTGGTCGTCTCCACAGGAAGCAGCTCCAGCGAACCTTCAGCCACCGTGTTACTGTCTGTGCCTTCGTAGCAGTGCTCTCCCATCACTACCTCGACGTCCATGCTTGTGCCTAATTCAACCTCTGCGTAATCCGTCACTGTGATTATTTCCACTGCCACATCATCCACAAAAGATAAGGTGTGCGTTTGATCGCCGAGGTCCTGCAGTGGATCTGATTGGTCAGGCTGCTCAGTAGTTTTTGCCGCTCTTCTAGGGGGAACCACAGAGAGGGAGGAGAGGATGCTGTCGCCCATGCTGGAGGGTGGAACTGCACAGTAAAGGACAAGAGGGAAACAAAAGTTACTGTGATACAGCTTCGATGATAAATGACAGTCGTTACAGGAAGTGACTTACCGTGTTCCTCTAGATGCCCCAGGCGTCTGTGGTGCTGGAGTAAATTATTCATGTCTGTAGGCTCAGAGACCGACTCAACACAATCCTCCAACACAGAGCACTCAGCTCCGAGCCAGGAGGCAGTCTGTGAGAAACAGATAAAAACCTCAAAAACAGGACACAAGACACTTTAACACATGAATACGTGAGCCGCATGTTACGGTGTTATTATAACCAACGCCTCTCACCTGTGTGAGGTCAGGAACTGGCAGCAGCTGAGCCAGTCGACACAGAAACTCCCAGAACAAGGTCTGCAGATCACTGTCATAGAGCGCTCCGTACTCTGCAGGGAAGACCTCCTGAGACAGATGGAGAGACACCATAATAAAAACTATTTCACTTCCTCCAAATTCAAAACAAAAATCAGGTGTGTCCACTATTTCAGCAGCTACCTAAACACACAATGATTTTAAAGATGCTTAAATGATCGGTGTCTTTGTTATATTCTGCAACACATTTTCATTTTAACGTCTGAAGGACGTCATTTGCAATGTGTGACACCTGATTCGACACCTTCATGAACAATAAATATGGCTTTTTTATCTGCCCAGCAGAGGTAAGTGTGTAAATTTGCCCTCGGGCCAATCCATTAGATGGCAGACCAGACCATATTCAAATCATAATATGAGAGATTGACTGATAGAGAATAATCTGATCAGGTGTGACAACTGCAGTCTGACAACTAGGCACACCATCTCTAAATGTAGACACTTTTTTTGAGTGATGCTGTCTTACCGAGAAAAACTCTCGTCTCTCTTGAGGATCTTTGAGGAGAGTCTGGATCAGCTCAAGAAAGTTAACTGCTACTTCCTCTTCCTCGTCTTCTTTCATCTGCAATATGAGCAGAAAATGACACATATTAGGTTCACTAATAACAGCTGAGGTAGGACTAAAGGAGTTGTTGATCCGTTAATGGCAGCATTCATTTAGATAAACAAATACTGTACTAAGAAATGCAATAAGAAAAACTGAAATAAGATCATCTATAGCTGACAGACTTACATTTCCCTGTGTGGGGTGCTGTGATTTAATCTTATCCAGGTGAGATAAGATGTCATTTTCCACAAGTTCATCACGTCTGCATAACTCTAGGATGTACTATTTAGGGATAACAAACAAAACACTGCATCAACGTAGTTCTGTGTTCACATAATCTTAGCTTTCTTCAAATATCTGCTATTTTCTGCATCACGTAAGACAAAATATTAAATTATCTGAGTATGTTTCATGTTCTCCACACATACTCACCCTAGCTCTTAATCCCAGGTTAAGTTGCGCCCTGTGCTTGCGCATTAGCAGCTCTGGTACCATGTCCATTACCACAGAGACAAACTCTGCCACTTTCCAGTAGTTCATGACATCCCGTGTCTTCAGCACCTGCCACATGGAAGCTGTCATGAGCTGAAAAGGTGGGACGAGGAGGCGCAGTGATGCCAGAGGTAAGGGCTCATCTGGAAAACAAACACAGCATCAGACTGAGATGGAATCGAGCTCACTTTTCTGATCCAGTAATCACTGTTGAAGGTTTCTTGTGAAGATGATGGCTGTTATCTCAGAAGCCTAGGAAGGGTTAATTTGATGTGACAGTTTCTATTTGTATACAATTACGTATAGCCAATCATATACCAACGACACTAGAATAAACATTAAGATAATAACCACAGATCGTCTCTAACACTTGTTCAGTATGAGGACGCGGGTTGCACAGCGCTTATGTTCACCAGCCACAGCCGACAGCGTTGTGTTTTGAATGCAACTTTGCCGGAAACGTGTATGTTCACTAACCACAATGTTCTCCAACTCAGTGAGCTAACTTTTACCATGTCTGTTCAGTCTGCACAGAGAGCAGGACGTGTTCGTATCACACCAAGAATAACATATGTATTTAGTGCAAAGTATATAATGCCAAGGGAAAGTTACAACGCGAAGAAAAGACAGGAGGCTAGCTAACTGGCTTAAATTAGCTAAAAAAAAAAAGTGGTATTGACAAAACTCATTGAACTCTCAGCAAACCAAGATATAAAAAAATGCTTATACACGTTTTAAGTTTGTCAGTAAACCAACCTTTAGAAATGGCTGTGAAAACACGTGAGTCCATCTTCACACACCGGTGTTGAAAAGTTTATAGCTGTGGCTAGCTGCTGTTAGCCTGCCGGCTAGCTCCACAGCTGCCCACTATCACAGATACTGGATGACGAAGCTGTGACCGAGGAGGCTGCACATCTACAGCTGCAACACCTCTCCTCTAAGTTAGCGGACTCGTCCCGCTTAAACATATAAATAACCACATAAAGCATAAACACTGTGCAACTGATTTGTTAAACACAGCTTCTTCTTCTTTTGTTTTATTTAGATTCTGCGGCAGATGACTTCTTCTTCCTTTTTGTGTGCCGCCACCTGCTGGATATGTCGTGCACCGCTCCTGTCCAGGAGACACTTCTCGCTGACTTGCATTGTTTTTAAAGTGGCCTAGTGATTTATGTTTATATTGATTTCCTTTTATCTTATTTCTGTTTTTTTTCCACTTGCAGATTATTTTTCTGATTAAATTTGGTTTATTTTGATTATCTTTTTCCTGATACTTCTATTATGTTGACATAGCCTATATTAAGTAAGTCTGAATAGTCTGCTCTTCGTTTTAATTTCTGTTTTGATAGTTTTCAGCTGTTTATATTTATATTAATATTGGCCCACAATACCGCTGCTGAACACTGTGTTGTGCAG
>OMNW01034451.1:8798-19368 GCA_900303245.1 Selene dorsalis | reverse complement strand
GGTGACCCTCTGGCCCCGGAGTATTTGAGCGGCTCCAGGCTGCTGCCGGGCTCCGAGCCGGCCGCACACTGCTACTGCGGCCACCAGTTCGGTCTGTTTGCGGGTCAGCTGGGAGATGGAGCTGTGATGTACCTGGGGGAGGTAGAGTCTGGTACTCAAGGGCGATGGGAGATTCAGGTTAAAGGTGCAGGAGTCACACCTTACTCCAGGTACGTTTTCCCCCTTACTTTTCATTTATTCTTTTTTATTCATTAGAAGGATTTTAATTCATGCATTATGAAGTTAAAATATTCTTGAGCTTGTCATAATCGTCTCAGGAACAGGATGTAACTCAGGGACAAAATAACTAAAAGCATTTTGCCTAACCAAGTGACAATAAGAGAATTCAAGCAAGTGACAAAGCAAAATATCCATAAGCCTCACCAGAGGCATGTGAATGCCTTAACCCAGGCAGAGCTGCTTAAGAGCTTAACTGCTTGGCACACATCAAATACGTCCCCACTGCTTACCAGTGGTGCGCTCAGTCTCCACGCTGAATGCACACAGGTGTAGTGTTTGAGGCAGATCTCTGGCCTTGATTTTTCCCACAGCCACCTGTGATAAGTGCCTTATCAGACAGTGTGATGATAGATTGTCATGATTGTAAACCTAAAATTTTACCGTCTGCTACAGGCTGTTTGTCCAGTTTTTAAAATGTCAGCAACAAAAACAGAGGAGTAAGAGTTGAAACAACCTGATGATCATTCCTTTCATCTTTTAGCAGGATGCAAATACCAACCAGTACACGCGTGACATTTGTGTTTCCTCAGAGATGGCGATGGCAGGAAGGTGCTTCGCTCCAGCATCAGAGAGTTCCTGTGCAGTGAGGCCATGGCTGCCCTTGGAATACCCAGCACCCGCGCAGCCTCCCTCGTGACCTCTGACCTCTACGTGAGCAGAGATCCGCTCAACAGTGGCAAACGCGTACCCGAGCGCTGCTCAGTCGTCCTGCGCCTCGCCCCTTCCTTCATTAGGTTTACACTGTTTTACACTTTTATCAGTCCACAATAACTTTCTTTCAAAATGGTATTTGGAGAAATATGGATCTTTAAAAAAATCAAGTCTCCGTTCCCTTTCCTTAAGGTTTGGATCATTTGAGATCTTTCTGGGTCGAGATGAATTCTCAGGCCTGCAGGGTCCCAGTGCTGGGCGGTACGGCATTCGCTCCCAGCTGCTGGACTACGTCATTGAGACTTTCTATCCTGACATTCAGCAGGCTCATAGCAACCGCAAAAACAGAAACATGGCTTTTTTCAGAGAGGTGAGTTTGTTTTAACTGGTTACATTAATTCTGGTATTTTAGCATTATGATCATGAAGTTGAACTTGTTTATCTCCAGGTGATGATACGAACGGCCAAGCTAGTGGCCCAGTGGCAATGTGTTGGATTCTGTCACGGCGTCCTTAATACAGATAACATGAGCATCTTGGGTCTAACTTTGGATTATGGCCCATTTGGTTTCATGGACAGGTAAGATGCTGATAGTGGATAGTGTCTTTTTTTGTGATCATTTTCAGATATGCCTAAATAAAAATGGCTATGAAGTAGATCATGTGTGTGAAAGTACTCCCACCTGTGTGTCAGGTTCGATCCAGATTTTATCTGCAACGCCTCAGACAAGAGAGGGCGGTACTCGTACCAAGCCCAGCCGTCTGTGTGCCGCTGGAACCTGGCTCGCCTGGCTGAAGCGCTGGGCTCTGAGCTGGATCTTCCTGAGGCAGGTGCTGTCCTGGATGACTTCATGTCAACATATGAAGCCTTCTACCTGGGTATCATGAGGAAGAAGCTGGGCCTGGTGAGAAGAGAAGAGGCAGGGGACAGTGAGCTGGTATCGGACCTGCTGCGTGTTATGCACAACACTGGTACAAGGACTTGGAGGATGTGGATGATAGTTGGAAATGTTTGGAACTTAAACAGAATAACTTATACGCAACTTTTACTATTTCCTCTGCTACTTGAAATCTAATTTTGCTCCTACATTCTCGTGCCTCTCCAGGGGCAGATTTCACCAACACCTTCCGCTTGCTGAGCTTTGTCCCCTGGCCTGAGGAGGGCGACAATGAGAGGGCAACAGTGGGACCGGTAGTGGACCTCATCCTGCAGCAATGTTCCTCAATTGAGGAGCTTAAGGTGGCTAATAAGCCTACTATGGAGGACCGGTGAGGGGGTGTATGGTGGTTGGATATATGTATGTTCTGCAGCTCTAACAGGAACATAAAGTTCATGTCTGTGCCACTATACACACCCAATCAACGTGCAGTTGACCCCTTCTGAGCAGAGTACTGCTTTGAAATGATTTTGTCTTTCTTTCACATGCTAGCATTTTGGGGGGAAAGCTTACCAAGAGAATATGTAAGTTAAAATGTGTTTCGTTTGTGGGACGTGGTTGGATTTATGCAGGAAAGAATCGCATCCTCACAGGTTCAACATTGAGCATTTTTCCTTCTCCCCTCTTATTCTCCGTTTCTAGTGAATTGGCGATGATTCTGTCCATGGCACAAACCAACTCAGCCATGTTCAGCATGGTGGCAGACAGGCCAGGTGTGGCCCAGCAGCTGGAACGGATGGGCCGGCTGAAGGAGCTGCTCGAGACAGACCAAGATGAGCTCAAGGAGAAGCAGCGGGATGACTGGATTCACTGGGTTTGCCAGTACAGGTAAGAAAACAAACAAAAAATCACTGGCCGCCTCAACTGGCATGTACTGTATGTGAATGATATACATATGTACAGACAGATACATTTGTATGAAGAGAAGCCAGGACAGTTTTTCCATGTGTGTATGCACTATATAAAAGGAGGGGACAGTTTAACGATGCTATAGGTTAATTTTGTTTGCAACCACACATGGTTTTTCTGGGAGCAGGTGGTGTAGTGTTTACCAGACACAAGTTAGACTAAGCCCTCTGACCCGCCTGCTACTTCTTCATGCTCTTGTGCTGATACGGGAGCAGACTGGGCTGACTAGGGCTTCTTAGGGAAGGGAACGATATTCGATGCTGAACCTGTATAATATTTCTCCCTCGATGATCAGTAAGCAGCTGTTAATACTGAAAACACACATATGACATATTTAAAGCTCCACTAACGAACATTTGTAGACTAATGTTTGTTTATGGGCCACCCAAGAACAGCTGGTAGGCTGGTGAACAAAATAAAGGGATAAGCAAATAAAGACTGTGGTTTTCTTAGGCACATATAATGAGATAAAAGGAAGTAACTGCACTTAGCCAGAAACTCATATTTAATGTTGCCATTGCTGCTTTAATCATTTTCTCAGCTGGTCTAAATGAACACAGAGCTGAGACAGGACTCTTTCTTGTGCTGCATCAACAGGAGGCGTTTATCCAAGGAGTGTGATGGTACGACTGACCTGTCTCTCATCAAAAACGAGAGGCTCGGTGTGATGAACCGCAACAACCCCCGGGTTGTCCTACGCAACTACATCGCCCAGAATGCAATTCAAGCTGCAGAAAAGGGTGACTTCTCTGAGGTCAGGAGGCCTTAAATATGTTTTATTGATTCGCTGCCAGGTGCATTAATGCAGCCACTATCTGCACCGCCACAGGGAGTTCAATAATGTTTGACACGGGAAGTTGGTTATCATTATTTATTTCAAATAATCAGTCAGTAAACACAGGCAGTGATAAACTAAGCAGGGTTAGATTTACAGTAAGGTGTTCACTGCATGGCCATGTCTCTATGCCATAAATAAAATAGTACATGGCTTCAGTGACTGGGAGGAGTTAGAGACCAGTTAGAAGCAGAAGTGGCTGTTAATGCTGCTTTAATGGACACTCGCAATACTGTTTTTTGTTCATTTAAATTACATTTCTGCTTAAAGGATCATTAGTAGTCACATGCACTTCTGTTCTGTAGGTCAACAGGGTCCTCAAAGCTCTGGAGAATCCATACTCTGACGCATTAAGACCAGCACCTTTGGATGGAGCCAGCGTTGGTGGGGAGAAGGAGAAGAGAGGGAGGGATGTGGCTGTTGGATATGACAGGAAACCTCCTGCCTGGGCACAAAGACTTTGTATCACCTGATCCTCGTAGAGCCTCCCAGGCTGCTGATGGAGGGAGGTCTGTTGTCACCGGTTGACCACATTGTGTCCATTTCCACCTCAGACTTTCTCTCCTGCTGCCTGAAGAGAGGTGTGTGTGTGTTTGTGTGTTCCAGGGTTCATTAGTGTGTCCAAAGATCAGTATTTGTCTGCTCATATGCTTTTATTGCAGTGTGTGAAGTTTAACACATCAAAGGGGAATAAACCAGTCTTGTTAAAGAGACACAGCTAATTTTAATGGGAGTATTCTGAGTATTAATCTACTATAACACGTAGACCAACAGAACGAGCTGACACCTACACAACGTCAGTGGATATGCTGATGAAGTTTGACGGCTCAGTCAAAAAGTCATGCAATGACCTGTCTGAGTCTGAGGTACCAGGAACACACTGCCATCAATCATTTACAGTTAGTGGATTCACAAAGTCACATACAGTAAACGATCAGTTCAAGATGTTGACCATTAATAAATTAATTCTTCTGGAGATAGACAAGAGAAAACGATTTGCCATTTGTTTGTAGCAGTTTGTTATTAACTGTTAATTGTATGATTTATGTGTCTTATGTGTTTTAGAATTGTACATATTAAACTTCTAGTGGTATATGACTTTTGGGTATGGGTTATTTCATTGGCTGTGGCTTTTATTACCATCCTGAGCTGCTTCTCTTTCTTTCTCTTTCTTATTCTCTCCGAATTCTTCTCTCAGCTGTGAAGTCATTTCCCAGAAGTTTTCAGGAAGTGCAAATTTACGTTGGCACCCGTTGACATTGCACTGCTGACGGTAAATACAAAAGCTGTGCCTGCTATGAGTTTATTACAAGTTTTTAATGTATGAGTTGTGATGAGAGTGATGAGTGGAAATGAGAGGATTGCTGAGCTGCTGTGCGGCCCAAATTTTCCGTAAGGACAATAAAGGTCTTTTTAAGTTTTTAACTTTTAAGTTTTTCAGACTCTCTATTCCAGACATGAGTTTCCATCCTGTGTCATACTCCTGTGTACAAATATGACAGGCCATGCAAGTTCTTTTCATTTTGATTTGTCCACCCCCAAAAAAACCTCAATGTGTGCATGTGACACAGAATGAAACTGCAACCGTTGCAGAATTCACTACTTGCTTTCTTTTCTCGCAGCTTTCATCACCTACCCCTATCCCTACCTAATACAAAATGACCGGACTGGCTCAACTAGTTTATCCAAGCGTGACATGTAAATAATGTATTCATAGACCAAGCTGATAAGAGAGGCTATGACAGAACACGTCCACTAGGATGCAGCTGTTGACAGTGTGCACTGCCAATGCTATGTATGCTGATTGCACTGTGTGACGTAACAACTAGACCAGCCCACATAAAAGCTCAGAACTGAAACTGCTGCTGTGCATTTGAACCTGGCTTCAGACAAAGGATGAACGCATGACTACATGAGAGGAGATAATGGCGTGTGTCCCACAGCTGCTCCTGGAAACTTTAGAGGAACTGAGTGCTGCACAACTGAGGACCTTCCAGTTTTTTCTTTACAGCGATGTTCTTGAGGGATTCCAACATATTCCAAGGTCGCGTGTTGATGGCGTGGATAGACCCAGCACTGTTGATGCTTTAGTGCAGACATATGACTATGATGATGCTGTGACTGTCACAGTGGATATCCTGGGGAAAATGAAACTCAAACTCCATGCTGAGGGATTGAAGAAGAAGTATAAGGAAGGTAAAATGTAATTAAAAAGTAAAATCTGACTGTTTAGTATGTTCAGGTTGGTTTTTGAGGCAAAACAACTCGGTCATGTAACATCTATGTCCTCTGTCTGTCTTTATCAGTTCCGAGCAATCAAACAGGCAAAGGTAAGCAGACAGTCGTGCTAACACGCTCAAACTTGCATATTGACAAGGTTGAACTGTCACAAGCTGACTGTACTTTATTCTTTGAACAGAGGATGACTACCATGCAATCTGCGACAAGCTGAAATCCAGTCTGTGGAAAAAGTGCCAAAATATTTACGAGGGGGATGCAGACGAAGGAGACACCATCTACCTCAACAAAGTCTACACTGAACTGCACGTGATCGAAGGAACTTGGGGGGGCCTCAATGATGAGCTTGAGGTCAGACAGCAGAGGTCCAGCCAAGTGACAACAGAAAAATCAATTAAAGCCAGTGAGATTTTCAAACCCAAGCCTGACCAAGAGAAGCACATCAGAACTGTGCTCACTCAAGGGATCCCTGGAGTGGGTAAGACTATCTGTGCGCAGAAGTTCACCCTGGACTGGGCAGCAGGAGAGCAAAATCAGGACATCACTTTCCTCTTCCCGCTTCCTTTCCGTGAACTGAACCCCAACATAGGTGAGAAAGAGCACAGTATGATGCAGCTGCTCCACCAGTTCTTCCCCGAGATTAAACCTCTGGAGAAGCTGGGAGCAGAATACAAAGTCTTGTTCATCTTCGACGGCCTCGACGAGACCCGCCTGCCTTTGAATTTCAAGTACAACAAGGTCGTGAGAGATGAGACGGAGCCAGCTTCACTGGACGTCCTGATCACAAACCTCATCGCAGGAGACCTCCTTGCAAACGCCCTCGTTTGGATCACGTCCAGACCTGCGGCAGCCGGACGTATCCATAGAAAACATGTCCAGCTGTGGACGGAGGTGAAAGGCTTTGCTGATGAACAGAGGGAAGAGTACTTTAAGAGGCGTTTGTCTGATGACAACACTGCCACCAGAGTCATCAACCACGTGAAGTCATCAAAAAGCCTCTACATCATGTGTCAAATACCAATTTTCTGCAGGATCACGGTCACTGTGTTGAAGAAAATGTTGCGTGACAACCTGACAGGAGGCTTGCCCGACACGCTGACCGAGATGTACACGTATCTGCTCCTCTGCCAAGCAGACAAGATGACAGAAGGACACTACGCACTGGAGAGTGACAATTTTGTTTTGAAGCTAGCAGAGCTGGCGTACCGTCAACTGGAGAAGTGCAGCCTGATCTTCTATGAGACTGACCTGAAAGACAGCGGCATAGATGTCAAAGATGCAACTGTCTACTCAGGGGTTTGCACCGAGGTGTTGATGAAGGGGGGCAGAAGGAGGCGGGAGGTTTTTAGCTTTGTCCATTTGACCATTCAGGAGTTTCTGGCAGCTGTGTACGCCCATCACTCCTACATGCACAGAAAGGATAATGTCGTTCTCGGATACCTAAAAAGGTTTACCACAAGTTGGCTCCCCAAATCTGTGTTCAATTTTCACAAAGCAGCCATTGAGAAAGCCCTGGAGAGCAAGGATGGCCACTGGGACCTCTTCCTTCGCTTTCTCCTGGGACTGTCCCTGAAGTCAAACCAGGAACTCCTGCAGAGAATATTGCATGTGGAGGCAACAGAAGAGGAAGACGTGTCAAAGACCGTCCAGTTTATCAAGGACAAGATCAAAGAGGAGCCAGAGACCAAGCTCAACCTGTTCCACTGCCTGAGCGAGCTCAAAGAGGAGTCTTTGGTGCAGGAGATCCAGACTTTTATCAGCTCTGGGAGGCTCGCAGCCAAAAAGCTGACTCCAGTTCAGTGGTCTGCACTCACATTTGAACTGATGACATCAGAGGCAACGGAGGAGTTTGACTTGAGGAAGTACATAAGATCAGAAGAAGGAGTAGAGAAGCTGCTGACTGTTATCACTTCCTCCACACGAGCCCTGTGAGTTCATTCACATGACATGTTCCTCTTGTATCTTGGTTAGTTGCTCTCTAAGCTGCAAACAGAAGTGATTTCCTCACAGCTTGTGTTGAACTTAAAGTGAGGGCCTGAACACTTTCTCATCATTTATTCAATCTAACTTTTAAATGTTGCTGTTTTAGGCTAAATCACTGCAACCTCACTGAGACTTGCTGCGGGCTTTTGGCGTCTGCACTGAGCTCGACCTCCTCTCACCTGGCATACCTGGACCTGAGCGACAACAGGCTGAGGGATTCAGGGCTGAAACTGCTTTCTGTTGGGTTAGGAAGTCCAAACTGTAAACTGAAGAACCTAAGGTCAGTAACACTCAAACACTGCACTCATACAAACAACTACTTCTTCTGTTTAATGTTGTTCTGTAGGCCAGAATAAGAAATAAGATTCCCTCTGTTTTTAGATTACACAAGTGTGAACTTGAAGGAGACTGCTGTGAAGCACTGGCTCTTGCCTTCAGCACAGAAGCAACCCGTCTTACAGAGCTGGATCTCAGTGCTAATGACTTGCAGCAAACAGGAGTAAGGGCGCTGTGTGTGGGACTGTGCAGCCGTCACTGCAAACTGCAAACACTCAAGTGAGATTTTTTGCTCAGACTGTCTTTTTTTTTTTTTAATATATACAATAAGCTTGCATTTAATCTGGATGATTCTTTTCTGCAGGTTGAATCAGTGCAGATTGGGAGACAGTTGCTGTGAAGACCTGGCTTCAGCTGTAGGCTCAGAGTCATGTCATCTAAAAAATCTTGACCTGAGTAACAACAGCCTGAAGGATTCTGGTGTGTCTCTGCTCTCTGCTGGACTGAAGAGTCCACACTGCACACTGGAGACACTCAGGTCAGTGCTTGTTTTAGCTACACTAACAGTCACAGTTACAGCACAGTGTCTGTCAAGTTACTGTGGTATGTCTTTACTTTCTATATGCAAATGTCATGTATTTCCACATGTTATATACATAAAATATAATAACTCTCCTCCACCTACCAGGCTCAGCTGGTGTGGCCTTACACAGAAATGCTGTGATCACATTGGCTCAGCTCTCAGCTCTGATTCTGCCCACCTCAAAGAGCTGGACCTGAGTGGAAACAACCTGCAGGGAGGAGACATCCAGCTGCTGTGTGCAGGATTGAGGAGCCCATGCTGTAAATTGGAGAGATTACGGTGAGGTCACACAGGTCCAGCAGGCACAAAAATATTAATATGACTACACAGCTCTATATGGATATTAGAACATTTTCTCATCCACAGGTTAAATGAGGCCAATCTCCAGAAATGCTGCTCAGATTTTGCCTCAGTCGTCAGCTCTGACACCTCTTGTCTGAAAGTGCTTGATATGAGCAGGAACGACCTGCAAGACTCGGAGGTGAAGCTTCTCTCTGCAGGACTAGCAAGCCCACACTGTAAACTGGAGATATTACGGTGAGCTGCCTTTACATTATCATAACACAACAAAGACTTTACTCCCTCACTTGACAGTTTTGCATGTACCTAATTACACTTAATAATAATGATCATAATAGTGTGATAATTGATCATTAGACACAAAGAAATCTGGACCAGAATTATACAGAAATCTAAAGAATTTTAATGTAAAAAATGTCCAAACAAAAATGTGTGTAATCCTCATGTCAAGATAAAGAAAGTGTCTCTGGATGTGCGCAGGCTGTCGTTCTGTGGACTTACTGAGAAAAGCTGCGTTTCTTTGGACTCAGCGCTGAGCTCCAACCCATCCTGCCTGAGGCACCTGGACCTCAGCTACAATTACCTGCAGGACTCTGGAGTGAAGCTGCTCTCTCTCCACCGGGATAACCCGCTGTGTAAACTGGAAAAACTCAGGTAAAACACTGACTTAAGAGCTGAAATGGCAGAAGAAACATTACTATATCATGTGATTTGTAAATGCAAGCTGGTCTTGTGGTTTCACTTAATGACCAACTTCCTTTTATTGGACTCTTTTAGTTTGTTTCAGAGCAGAAACATGTGATAAACTACTCAGAGAAAGTACGATAAACTGAGGAAGCATGGTTAAAATGGTCACACTGTAGATTTCACATGTGTAACATATGTGTTACAAAGGGATGTAAAGCTGTGTCTGTTAATAATTACATATCCGTCTGTTAACAGTGTGGAGCACAACGCAGAGTGCTACCTGACATCAGCACTGAAAAACTGTAAGTGAAGTAGTTTTAATGTTATTCTTATTTACTTTTCTTTTGCTAAAGACAGAAGTGAAGAATCTTTGCTGTGGGCTGAACAGCATGCAACCTTCCTGTGATCCAAGAGAATAAGAGAGTAACTTTTGAATAGAAATCATTTTCATTATTAAAAACAAGACCCTCACATCCACTGAGGAAAAACTCCCAAGAAAACCCTTTAACAGGGAAAAAAATGAAGAAACCTCAGGGTGAGCAACAGAGGAGGGATCCCTCACCCAGGACGGGCAGACGTGCAATAGATGTTGTATACAGACAAGAAAACAGAAGTTTACAACACAGAGTATGGAAAACATGGAAATGGAATCAGTTATTTAACAAGAAATGATGAAGGCAGCTAATGGTGGGTAGGAGAGACAGGGAGAGCAGGCCAGCTTAATGGGAGTACTGGATGGCAGACTGGGTCATAAGCAGGGAGGGCAGGCTGGTTCAACAGCAGGAGAAAGGAGGTGATGCGGGAGGCAGCTGGTGCAGAGGGATGGAGCTCTGGAGAGATCTGTGGAAAATCTGGTAAAATCTTCTTCCACCCATTCGTCTTTGAATCTATG
>OMNW01034450.1:166834-184413 GCA_900303245.1 Selene dorsalis | reverse complement strand
AAGATTCATTCATGTACCAGAGTCAGACAATGACTCAGTGCTTGTAAGGGTTAGAAAGTGGACACTCTTCATATCTGGCTGTGGACTGTGTGCAGTATGATTGAGAGTTAAAACAACTGTTTGCCTGTGCCCTGTGTTGTTGTAGTTGTTTTAAATGCTAGTTTGTAGGCCTGCATGATATCAGCAAAATGTTTGATGCGCATTGATACTGTTCAACATTGCGATGATGATATGACTTGCGATATATTACGTTAAGTTACGTTCATTATGTTACGTTAAGTTATGTTAGGTAAATTACGTACGTTAAGTTACGTACGATAAGTCAAGTAACGTTATGTCACATTATGTCTAGCGGTGTAGCTTAGGTTACAGGTATGAGGTGCGCCTGTAAATAAAACTTACTCTCCGAGGTACTTGACGGGAGTTGTTACATCACATCCCGTCATGTCACGTCTAGTCACGTCACGTCACATCCTGTCATGTCACATCACGTCACATCACCATGTAGCAAAGGTTACAGGTATGAAGTGTGCCTGTAAATAAAACTTACTCATTGCATTTTAGGCAAATGTGTTTATCGTGCATGTTGATACAGTGATGACGATGAAAAAAAGATGAATTGTTTTGCCCTATTCGTTGGACTATATTTATGACCATTACACAACATAAGCTGCTACATATATAATGATTAATTATTGATTCACTCTCACCAGATACTTGGCTGATATGAAAACATTGTTTTTCACTCGATAAATGTGAAACCATGAATTGTAATTCTGGGTTAAGTTCTATAAAGTACAAAATGAAGACAGTCTAATAATAACATATTCATGGCTTCCTTTATATTTTTCAGTTCAGTTGGTTATTATTAATATTTGGGGAATTCTAACCTTCATTTGTACCTTGCAATGAAGTGTTAGATAACCAGGCCAAAGTGTTCTGTTTACAGCCTGTTATATCAGCAGTGTTGTCATAACTGGGAGCTGAGAGATGAGATGAGAGCTAAAACTTCAAAAATGAGACATAAGGTGTAATGACCCAGAATCATCCTTTATTCTTTTTTGTCACTGGCAAAATACAATCACTAAATTTCACATTATGAAAACTGACAACCCCCAAAAGTTTCCAATTACAAAAGCCCAGGGGGGCATGCACTACAATTCATTATTTTGGAAGCAACATCCAGATCGCAGAAGCAGCGGAGTAGCACAACAAATTCAAATAACTTTCTTGTCATATCTATTCTCGAATCTGAATAAATTTTTCTCTTTTTTCCCCCCACTTGCTATCGTCTGTGTTTTAAGGCAAATTATTTATGCGTGGTTTCACATTTCATGTCAGAAAAACCCTTATTGTCAGAGTGGCAGCTACAACAGAGTACTTATCTTGAGTTTTTGCTCTTGCATTCTCTATTTTTCTCCGTTTCCATTTGTCACACACACACACACACACACACTCCAAGACAGACTCACGCAAATCATTATGCTTGTGCTAAACACTGACATTTAATAAAATACCCATCTGGGGACTTCAACAAACTCAGTTCACTTGTAACACTTCTCTTTCAGAAGTTAAAGCTCTTTGGTTTTGGCCACCTGTGTTTTTTTTTTCTTGCTTTTTGTTCAACATCAAAAACGGAGACAGAAACTCAGCCAAGCTCATTTTGAGAAACAAGTGCAGTGGGAAGCAGCAGTGAGAGCAGCTTTCTGTGGGGACAGCAGGCTGTTGACCTTCACTGATGAGTGAAGAAGAATCCCAGTCTTTCTATCTTGTTTTGTCTCAGGCTTTTATGGTTTGTCTGGTTCCCCACTCTGTCTCTTTCACCTGTTCCCCTCCTTTCATCTTTCTTCCTACCTCAAGCCTTTTTTTTTTTACTCTCCTCTGCTATTTCAACTTTGCCCATGTGACTGTGTATGGTAGGTGCAGTGTATACCATTTTGACTGAAGCCTGATATATTTTCCAATTGTTAAAGTAGATGGAAAGGACTTTACAGTTAATGGATTAAATGTTTTGTGTTTCGCAGATGTCATGTTATTAAGGCTTCATCATTGACTAATTACTTTTTTTTGTAACTTAAAATGCCAGGAAAACATCCAATTTCCCATGGCACTAGCTGACACCTTTAAATTAGTTATTTCTAAGATTTCCTATTGTTACATAAAGCCAGCATTAGGATTAACATCTGTTTACTTTGCAGTCTTTCCTGGACTGTTTAGCCATTGTTTATGCTGTCTGAGCAACTATTGTCAGGGCTGCCTGGACACTGCAGTAACTTTGTACTGGCAAGTGATAAGATGGTCCAAGCCAACCAGGGTTCACTAGTAAGTGTGCTAACTTAAGTAGATGACAACAGCTGATAGAAATAGAGGCATAAAAAATAGAAAACAGGGTTACTTTATGCCATGAAGAACTGGACACATCTTGTATTCAGAAACTAGGCTGTAAAACAAGCCATCACGACTTTGTGATTTTGGGATGTCACAATAAAACTGTCAACACCTTCAGAAATCCCCCAAGCCCTGCAAACCTTGCAGGATTTGGTTTCTCTTGAAAACCAAATCTCAGAATCTGCTGTATTTTTATTCAATCACTGAGAGAGCAGTGAGCTGTGACTCACGGACCTGTTGTTACTTGATCTTTAGAGAAAAGCTCGATAAACTTGATGTAAAACTACAAAGATATGGTTTTTGGTTCTTGAAACCACAAATATATCTTTGTATGAATATCAAAACCTCCAATACAACTTGTAAATAGACCTATACATGAGACCTTAAATCGTTTCTTTCCTCAAACTGACAGTCAAAATGCCACAGCTTCTGATTACTCTGATATGTAATGGAGAAGATGCAGCAACTTTTATCATTGTTTCAACAGTATTGCTTATGATTTTTTTTTTAAACACTCAGTGAGGCGCACCGAATCGTACAGCACTGTTGGTTTAGATGAGCTCATTTTCAGTTTCTACAGTGAATGAATGGCTTCAGTGGGTAGCCGTAATGGGAGGGAGAGGGAGATTGCAGACAGAGAGGAACAGACGGAGAATCCACCAACTGATGCAAGACTGACAGAGGAAAAAAGGGAGAGGCTACTCTGCTTGTTAGCAGAAGCAAACACGGAGGGAGCAGCAGCAACACCACCCGTGAAGAGATTAGCATCAGAGAGTGTTTCTCCTACTGTTCTGCTCGCAGTGCTGTTCCCTGGCAGGGTGCTGTTGCACAAGCAGGAAATAATGCAAATAAACAACCACGTACACAGACCCAGCTTCAAATGTAGATCAGATAATGAGAGAAATATCTCATAAATACATTTTTGAAGGTCTTAATGTATTAAACAGCAGCTGGGCGATTAACAGATACTAGATGTTCCAGGATCAGGAATAATGCATTAAAATGAAAATGCCTGAAATTCTTCATGTGATGACAAGTGAGTGACAACTTGTTATTGTAACAGTGAGACCAGTGAACAGTTAATGACAGCATGTCTTTGTAGATTTGTATTCATTAGCTGATGATGCTGTTTCTAAATGTGGTATTTCACATGCCACAAAGAGTTGCCCATTCAAGTCAGTCTAAATTCCTTGTGCTTTTGTGTGTGCTGAACAGAATTGGAGCTCACCTTACTAGCACAAACTGGCACTGTGCCTTTGTGCGACATTTTGTTGCAACATATCAATTATCCATCAACCACAGCGAGACTTCACAAATGCCACGCACCCCATTCATGGGCTGGAGAGATTCTGGTGAACTGAAAGCACCTGTGAATCAAGGAAAGAAAGCGGAAAATGGTTGGAGTGTTTGCTGATGGGACATATTTTGCCGCTTCTGATCTCCCTCTAGTGGTTTGTCCTTTGATTCATTTTTTATCACGAGGCTTGAGGAGTGAACATGCTGAAACAGTTGGACTATAGCACTAGACTACTTTAGTTTATTTCACCCATTTACTACATTTGTTATATGTAATCAATATACATTCGCATTATATGAACTCTAATGGTGCAAACCTCCTTAAAAGTCATGAAAGACAACCAGTGATTGTTTTTCTGTAGTGGTTCATTGACAGACCTGGTGGAAGCGAAGGGCAGCGCAGTTGCGCCACACCAACGGGGTGTGTCCACCACGCCTGCGCCTGGTACGAAATTAGAGCCCCTACTGTTCCCAATGACAAACATATTTCTTTTACATAGAAACGATTTATGTTCAGACTTTTTGTTTTTCTTCATATAGATATTAACTAGAAGTGGTGAGGCAGTGGACCATAGAAAACTGCTCCCTCATTCACCAGCTTGTTGTGTTAAACAAGGACAGGCAAGTTGTCATTTATTTTCAAAGTCTTTACTGGATGACTGCATTACCCCTATTTTCAGCATAAAAACTAATATTCTTAATAAGCTATATTTGAAGAACAACAACAAAACAACCCATTCAATACTGAGCTAATTAAGACTTGTTTACAACAGTGCTGCTTCTCAAATACTTGACTTTGGCCTTACTTCAGAGTGTGGTGTGCTGGAGGACAAAATCAAGAAGCTTTAGAACTGGCAAGGACTCAGCTCCCCAGGACTCTTCTACTATTTACCTGTGTGTGTGCTTGACTTTACAGACTGGTTCATTTGAAGAGGGGGTTTGGGAGATCTGTATTCAACAGTCCCCGTCGTGAATGTGAAGTACGGATTTGTTGATATGAATAACAAACTGGTGGGTAAGAGCGACGAGGGTCAAAATGTCAGATCGAGTGGCAAGAAGTGGCACAACGCTGGCTGCAGTCGGGACACATCTCTGTGCTTCTTCCTCAACTTCATCTGGAACAAAAGGTTAATTCAGCCGTGTCATTCAACGTGCTGGTGTCATTCTGTTGCTCCGCTTGATAAGTGCTTGTGGCAGGAGGTGTGTGCTTACTGTCAATTCCCCCTCCGCCTCTTCTCTTTTAAGTGTCTGCACTACTCAGTATGGTTTTGTCTCCTCAGAGTCAAATTTCATACAACGCAGACTATGACATGCACAAAACAATGCAGTCGGAGCTGTGCAACTAAACAATAGAGTCACACATCATGAGATGTTGACAAAGATGACATGTTACTTGCTCGTGTCATACTTAGTCATTTTCACTGTACTTGCCCCTGTTTGATAAGTGCTTCAGGGCTATGACTACAAGACCAGCATCAGCTTTGATTTTTAGATTTGAAGCATTATTAAGAAAAAAAAATGCAACCAATATTCATAATGAAGACATATGCAGAAAGATAGGTCAACATCTACTGCCTCACTTCTACTGAGTATTAGAATATTAAAAATTTAGAGGAATATGGCTGGTTTCTCCTTGGAGCTGTATAGCTGAGTAAATGCACTGATATGAGAAAATTAAAGGCACTATTTGGAAAACACGGATCAAAGTAAATATGATGTTTGATTGGTGAAGAGGTATAGCTGTGTCTGAGTGTTGTTTAATATTGGTAGTTATCACAGTGGTGTGTCTATTTAAAGACATTAGTGGGGTGCCTGTCTGACCATTTAATGCTAGTTGAGTGATTATATTTGAATATTCTGCCTGGCTGACAGGTGATTTTGTTGAATAGCACTTTAAAACCGCTATTCTGAAGTGACACTCATCATTGTAGCGTTTTTGTGAGGTTAAAAGGTTGATGTTAACCAGCAGGAGTTTCACAGAGGACTGAGGTTATGATGAGCTACAATTCACATCACCTACAATATGGAGCGCAGTGCCAGAAGAAGAAATATTTATCGACTCCTCTGACCCACTCCCTTTCTCTCAATAGTCCACTCCCTGTGTTTACTTTCTTCCGTGTAGTAATACTTTCCAACTGCTTTAGTTTCTGACTTATTTATAACAGATCCATGATCACATAATTGATCACGTATACTGAGTACAACTTAGTGGTGTTGAGTCACCTATCTGCTCATTTTGCTATTTCAGTGTGGACCAAAGTGTTGGATCAACCAACTGGCCAATAGATCAAAAATACCATCTGTAAAGCCACGCTGCTAACAAGGCTAAAACACAGTCTATTATTGTAACTGCTCTGCTTTGATTTGAACTTTCTGATGGTTAAGACAAATAGGCCTACCTTTTTGTCCACCTCTTTTGTGCACTTTAACTTATTTGGGTTTTAAGATCTTATCCTACCTTCATCCATCTCACTCTCCTCGTCCTCCTCTTGTGTTTGTTTTTCTTGTTCAGTGTTCTTAGAAGCATTCCCTCTATGCTACTAGCATTCTCTTCCCTCTGTCTCTGTTTGTTTGCCTAGGTTTTGATTTACTCGTGACAGATTTTTTCCCTTTCAAATAGGCTTTCTCTTTATCTTGAGCGCTGGAAAACAGACTGGTGTTTAGTGTTTGAGATACAAAGGAAGAAATACAGAGATACAGAGAGTGCCTTTTAAAGGTCGACTGAAAGTGATAAAAAGAAAGTTTATCAGAACTAATTCAGTCAAACAGTTCTGGAATAAATAAATCATGTTCATTTTTTTGGGGAACTGTGTTAGTGTTGTTGGATAAACAAAGCAAGGCTGAAATATGAAGTCAACATGGAAGTTCTAAACACTGCACTTCTTCAAATGGCCACTTAAGGTTTGATTAGACTGCCATGCTAAAATGCCCAACTTCACCGCAGATGCAGAAATAATATGACTGTGGCTGGTACAAAGAACTGTTTTGATTTCTATTGATGATGGCATCCTTCTTGGCAACTATACCGAGAGTTATTTGATTTCATTCCAGCCCGCTTTGCCCATTTATGTATTAGCCAGTTGTCTGTGGATTAAACTGATTGTTTTGGAGGATCTGTGGTGGTGCTGAAGTCCATATGTTGTTGTGCAAGTTATTATGTTCTACAGTTACATTTTGACTGGAGGTGACAGTGGTTGTAGTCATTATGATAGAAACAGAGGCAAAACTGGTGGCATAGTATAAAGAGTGACAAGGTCTGCATCAGGAGGAGGTTGGGGGGGATTAATTGGTCAGCAGAACCCTATATATTTAACACACGAGAAAAGAGTTTCATTCCCATGTGAAAGAAGCCGCTGTAACCATGACAACAAAGACCATCAGTTGTTGGGACTTTTGTGCCTAAACCTAACCGAGATGTAACCATTAATATAGTAACCATGGTGACAAAGATGGGTACACTGTTATTTGTACAAGTGCACATAATTATTATTATATCCATGACAACCGAGGTCCAGTACACCTGCTGCCGTAGGGATGGTGTTACAAAAGATACCCCTACTAGTTGTATCAAAGAAGACATGTTGCAATTAGATTTGTTGTAAAAGTGTATGTGAAGAGTGCATTTAAAGTTCTGCCATCATTTGACAACTATATCAGCTGTTGCCACGAAGCAACTTCACACACAGGAGAACAATGTCACAGTCAATGTGACACACTTGTGTAAAGCAGGTTAAGACCGTGCATTTTCCAACCATGAGTCTCACCGAGAAGAGCTCAAGCTTTCACAGGCACCTTGAAAGTTGCAGTACTCCCAGAGTCATGTCCTGTGTTTGCTGGATTCAGTAATTGCAGTTGTTTTGTAAATTTTATGGTTACACAGAATTGTTCACTTAAGTGAGCCATTCTCTGTTTTCTCACAGCCCTCTGTGGAACCTGTCAACGCCTTGTATTTTATTGCTGCTAATTGAGCCACATGCTGCTTGTGGAGCAGACTGAGCACATGACACTCAAACCGACTGTATCTCATGCTGTTGTCATCACATTTAGATTTATTGTGTTGGTAGTGTTTCCCCTTACTGTTTAGTCAAAGGTGAAAAGAACAACACATTTAAGATTGAAAATATGTGATTAGTGATTATCTTGAACAGTTGTTGGATTGGCCTTATGGGACTGCTTCATTGGAGAATATAGAGCAACCTTATTCCATTAAGAAAGCATGACATAAGACATTTAATACAAGAGAACACAGTTAAATGATTAGTTAACACTCAATGGATCATCATTTAATCATGTTGCCAGCATTTAACACATAACACATAACACTTAACCTAACCAAACCAAACACCATCATGATCTGTCTTCAAAATGACCATAAGAGCTTCACTTTGCACTGTTAATTTCCTGGTTTATTTTGAAATTTCTTTGTGTTTGTACTTCCTGTGTTCTTCTAGTTTCCTGCTCCTTCCATTGTCTGCCCCCAGGTAATGTTTCATTTGTGTGCTATTATCCCAGCCTCGCTGCTGTTCAGTTTCCTGGTTGTTCATTGTGTTTTTCTTAGTTATCATTTTGGTTCTTCTCCATTTTGTCTCATTGTTGATATATTTTCTTCCACGCTGGACTAGATTTTCTTTGTTTATGAATCTTTGATCTACATCTGCTGGTTTTGTGGACTCTATTTGGTTGCTCCAACCTGTTTCTGTGCAACCTTAACAAACAGTAAACTAAAATTAAATACAGCAGGTGCTAACTTAAAAAAGCAGTAATAAAAGCACAGTGAGCATACAGTTCTCAATTGTTTACATTGTAATGAAGTGAGAAAGAAAAACCATGTAAAAATATCCCCAGAAGTTTGATTATGACTTCTCACTAACTGTTTCTGTTGGCCAACATGTAGCCCAGATGTTTGCGTCTGGTGAGTCATGCATTAGTTTGCACCACTTAAGCATGTGTTTTGTAGCCTTATTATAAAGTGTCTCTGAAAAACTCAGTGCACTCCAGTGAAAATAGCATATTATGCTTGAAATCTGTCTTTTTTTCCCAACATTTAACCAAGACCACGATATTTTCCTGATGATAACAAAGTACTGTGAGTTACATAAACATCACCATAAAACTTTTAATCAAGCTGTGGTTGACAGGAGCGGATATTAAAGGGAATACTAATGAAATACAATGACGGTGAATGTTTTGCAGATGTTTGTTTCCTCATGTTGATAAAAAGCATAATCCAGGCACAATATAATGTTTCCCACGGAGCATATTTGCTAAATCAAATTAGTTGTACATGAAAGTGATTTTTAGTAGACAGGGCTGAACATTGTTGTAATTAGAGACAACAAGCAATGTGAACTTCCCTCAGCACTGCTAAAAGCCTGCCTGCTCATGCATACAGAAAGTGATGTTAAGCTCATACGCTTTATTGTCTGTCAGGAAAAATGACCAGACAACGTGCAAAGCAGGCGATGCTGGAGAAGCCGCCTTCACATGGACATAAAATGAAAGCGAATGAAAAGTGACAGAATGTGTTTTGCTTCACAGACAAAGAGGAGAAAATCCATTACTAAATGGATCCTCTGCATCGCCAGAGAGGAAACGTGAGTGCCTTATCAAACAAAACCGATTCTCCTTCTCTTTCATTTTGGCATTATCAAAGTGCTACATTTTCCCCTGAGTATTATTCTGGCATTTTAGTGCTATGTGCGATAATTTACATTAGCATCACATGTGATGTCAAAGTTGTGTGTCTCCATAGCATTTGCGTCTGTTTCTGAGGAATTGCACCATTAAGGTTACGTTAGTGGATTACTATTCAAAACTTTATGCTTTTTACTTACTGTAGAAAGCACTTGTGGTTAGTTTATCCATGGTATTTTAAGCATTTGTGGTGTTATCTGTGGTATTTGTTTGTTTTTTATTCTTCTCCCTCCTCTTCTTTTTGGATTATCATCCAAAATGTTTTAAAACTTTGTCCTTGATTCCTCTTGGGAAACAAATAATTTGAGTTTATTTATTAAGAGAAGAAGATCACTGGGTAAGGGCAATTCCACAGGGTCACAATTAAGGTGGATGAGCAGTGAACAAACAAAGTTAGTTGTGTTGAAGTTATTTTAAATTAAGACTTTGCTGTGTTTCAGCATTGAGAACATTAAATGTTAGACACTGGAAGACCATAATTAAATACAAAGTGAATATACCAGACCTGTGTGGGGTGCTCCACATAATTGCAAGTTTCAACTTGTTGAATGAAAAAGAGGGGCCACAGGTTGGATTCAGACCCTCTGCAGTCAAGACTAAGCTATAACAGTGTAACATGTAAACAAAACCAACATTCTCATCCCAAACCTTTGCAGATGCAAACCCCAGCCTTTGGATTTACACACTCATCCACCCCGTCTACATCCCTCCAACTACATTACAATACAGCATTCAAGCACATAATGCCCCTTGTTTCCCCACTGTAACATCGGGTTGTGATAAAATGTTATTTTAGGTGACATTTCTTCTGAGGCTGGAGACACACTAGAAGATTATTTAGCCAGTTAAGATCAGATCTGACCATCTTGACAATTCCAGGCCGAATCTTGATTGTTGGCAAACCTTATCAGGTGGTGTGAAGGATTTTCAGCCTCAATCTTAACCACTCTGAGTTGCTCGGGGGCTAATATGAGCTTACACCTGATAATATCAAACATATTTACAACTCTAGATGAGTCGTCAAATTCTCCAAAGTGGAGGCTGCCGATAGCCAAAGAAAAGCTTGATTTCTGTGACGTGAGAGCCAAATCTCATTCTTAAGGGATTTTTCCATTGGCATTAGAACTCCCAAACATTTGGACATCACTGACCTACTGAGAGGCAGACATTTTACTCTCTCTTCCAAATACTTTCCTTCCAGTTAAAAAAGACAAACAAACAAACAAAAAACAACAACAGCAAAAAACATCTTGTTTGTTTGGTTTGAATTTAGGATTTGATGCATGAAGTGATCATTCCAAATTCTCTCTCATTTGTTGTGTCTTCTATTTTCTTTACACGTGTTGCTTCTGTCTTGAAATTAAAATAGCCATTTTAATTAACGTTTAACGTAATTTAACGTTATTATTTCTCCATGTTCAAATTTTAAAGCCCAAGAAAAATTTTAAGGACCAAGGTGCAGTGACACTGTCTTTTGTGTGGAGTGACTTGCCAGACACAATGGCTCATCATCAATCACCACACCACTTAGAGCCGTCACTGCCATTATGGAAAAAAAAAAAAAAAGGATAATTTGCAGTGTCTGCCAAAGATGTGAAGTATAGCGAATCCATTTGGAATATGAATGCAACCCAAAGGAAGAGATGCTAAAGAAGAGAAGAGCTAATTAAAAGTCAATATGGTGAGTTCACTGTTGAGCCTGGTGAGGGCAAATCAAAAGACAGGTGGGGATAAACATCTGAAACTGCTGGAGTTTATGTTTTGGTTCATTTTACTGTCTATCAGTCAGAAATTTGTACATAAGGATGTGATGTGCATTCATGAAGGAGAAATGAACTGCACTATGAGATGAAGAAGAGTATGGTGTTGAATGTTTCATCTGACAAAACTGGGAAGGAGAGGTTCTTTAGATACAAGTGACAGAGAGAGAGGAATAGAGTGAGATGGTAGAAGTGAAGTACCTGCTGTGTAGATTGCAAACACGTAATAATATTCAATTTTTAGTGTCTTCTTGCACATTTTTGGTCTACTGTATTTTTAAGATGTCTCATCTAATCAAACAGCCCCAAAACAAACCCTGTTGCCTTTCTCTCCCAGATTTTCTCCAACCTCTCCTCACATTTCCAGCTGCCCGTTGCAGTTTTGCACAAAATAGAAGAGTTTGTTATAATTATTATTGTTATATTAATAGAAATGTCAGAAAAACACAGTTGTACATGGTCTTTGTATCCATTAAGTTGTATAATGCAAATAGAACTGGGTTCTCTCCTCTTCCAATTAAATGTGACAACGGTTTTCCAGCAGTCTGCATCTCAGTTGGAACTGGCTCCCTGGGGCATGATACAGCAGGCGCCATGACATGAATGTGAAAAATTGTTTTCATTTCAATTTCATGAAATATTGCTTTGTTGAATAGTGAGATTTTTTTTTTTTTTCTTTACTTTTTTTTTGCCAGATTTAAGTTTTTTTTTCTTTTTTTCTTTGGAACTCAAGTGTTTCCATTATTCATTTTTTAGATCAAAATTTTAAATTGCACTTCAGCTGGGGTGATGGAAAAGGACACTGTGGCCTCTGTGGTACGATACATGCACAAACAAGCCCCAAATCTACTGCTAGATAAATCCAGTGGTATTTGAGCTTCTTGCAAACCCATGGATAGAGTGGTTCTTTTATCATTGGCAGCAGATTAAATTCTTTCTTTCTACAGTATCTGCTGGAGACGATTATGGATCAAACCAGGGAAAGATCAATTGCAGTGCACGATGTGACACAATGCACACTCCACACAACATTAGGGACACAATTACACATCAGAAGAAGCATGCAGACATTGGTTTCTAGTGGAAGTCATTAGTCTTACATTAACATACAGACTACCACAGTGAAGCAGGCAGTAACTGAGGACTCGGATGGAAGTCATATCTGACACACTCCAACTTTACTTTACTCCAACATTTAACCAAAATACATGTAGTAATACTGACTGCGATCAGCCGGCATAAAAATGGATACACAGAGAAATACACACTCACCTGGAAACACACACAGGGTCTCGTAAAATAGAAGCATGGACACACTTAGAGGCAGGGAGGCATACACTTCCACAGCCCAGCTGTCAGTGTGAGGGATGGCTGGTGAGAGGTGGGTACACTCACTAAAGGGTCTAATCAGTCAGACACTGCTACTTCCACACACCAGCATGAACGGCATACGCACAAACTCATCCTCACTCACTCTGCTGGTCTTTCATGCACAAAACACACTCACACTATCGGACACACACACACAAACACCTGCTCATTCATGCACACAAATACACCATCAACACACACACACACAGACCTTCCTCTATTATAAACAGTGAGTTCTTGGTGTTAACTGCATCCGACGACAGGAATACTACGATCAATAAAATCACTGACAGGGAGAGACAGATGACATAGGACAGGGATGGAGGAGAGTAGCTGGGAGAGAAACATAGTGAAGGAAAGTATAATGTATAATGTTGAAAGGACGGAGGAGATGGGGTGGAAGAAAACCAAGATGTGCCGGAGAAAGAGACAGATGTGTGAAAGGATTTGAACACAAGTAAAAAGAAAAATCAGTATGAAATGAACTGATATATGCCATGAAGCTTGAAAAGGCAAAGCAAAGCCTTTTTAACTGTCAGCAGTTTCTGATGTTTGCTTTCTAAACAGACTCAAATACAGCAAGAGAATCTCAAACTAAGCAAGTTTTTCCAAAGAGTTTATATTTTTCTTTTCCCAGACTAAAGCCTTTATTTTCATCAACATCAACCAAATGGAATCAACAGTAATATCCAGTGTTGCTCAAATATTTGTTTCCATTATGTAGAAAATGGAATTACCATGTCATCTTTTATTAAAAAGCAGGTCTATATGCACATGTATAAATGAAAACAACATGTACTTTGAGACTGAGCCTTAAAATGAGCCATCAGAACTTCTTTACATTCACCACTCTCAGCCATGCCCCAAGCCTCGCCTACTTCGACCTATCTTGCAGAATTTAGTTTATTTGAGTGATAACCTGAGCGTTGCTATATTTTAATTCAGAAAACAATCAGCCAATCATAGGAAAAGCTCAGAGCCTCTTTCCTTTTGTGTGGCTCAGCATCCTGTTGTTGCTAGAGCTCCTGGTACAAAGCTGGGAATGGACCAGGGCTCACAAAACTGCAAATATATTTTCTTATGTACCAGGACTTCAAGTTTAATTGTAAAATATGAGGCATTTGTAATCTACCTTAAAAGATACACATGTGCATCAAAATACACCAAACCTTGATGCTAACTGAAGTAACTGAATGTAATGGTTAATCACTGCCTTGGGTTGTGGCTGTCATTGAATGAGTGATTAATCTTTTGTTTAGATGTAAAATGAAGTAAAACCAAAGCAAACTAAAATCACATTGTGTGAAGGAAGAAGCAGAAAGAAAGAGTGAGGGCTGGACTACATCTGGGAGACTGGCCAGCTGCAAACAGTTTCACTAATTCATTCTCCACCTACCAGCACTCAAGAGGGAAACTTGCAACCAGACAAGGTCCCACCAGACAGACAACATGGCTCAAAGAGGCAGTCTGTCTCGCATTTTGCTTGTACTGCTGTACACAAAAGACTGGCACTGCCAATGTAAATACGTCTAGATGCAAACGTTGGGGTCCTTTGTCAAGTCTGAATCCTGTAGACATTACCGTTGTCAAAGAGTCCCATTTAAAGTTTTAGGCATTTATCAGATGTCCTTCCTCTGTGAACTTGACAATGAAGCAGCAGGGACGATTACCAAAAAAGCTCCTTTCCTCTAACATTGCTCTGGGGAATGCAGTTTTCTTTCAAATACTGATTGTTGCAGTTCTGAACAGACTCTGAGATTAAGCAAAGCACCCTTATCAGCATCGCAGGTCAACAAGCTGCATATATTCCTATTTCCTACAGGAATCTCACAGCTTGGGCCTCTTTAATAGAATGTATACACTAATAAGGTAAAACTGACAGGTTATCTTCTTATACCTGCAGTCTTGCTTAGCCACTGAAGGAAAAACTGCAGAGTAGAATCAAAATGTATTTCTCTCATTTTGTTATTATTATTATTATTATTTTCCCAGCCAAGCGTCTGACATTTTGCCAAGTCTATTCTTTTCAAAATGTCATTGCTTACTTCAGTGTAGAGCCTTTTGTAATTTCAGTTCGAGTCAGGGCTCTTGAACAAAAAAAAGAAAGAAAGAAAGACAAAGGGTAACATAGTGTCAAACAAATGAATCCAGAAATTTATTTAGTAGAACTTAACGCCCCACAATGCTCACACTGCATTGAGTCCTGTCTAGTTTTTAATTTGATTTGGTGTGAAGATATTGGTTTTTGGACCAGCAGGGTGTGGATTACTGAGCATAGATGTATCTGTATGATTGCCCAAACTGCTGTATGACTTGACAGTATTGAATGTTATTATTGTGTCTGTGTATCCAGCAGTTGTTGTGAATGAAAGTTGAAGACCAGACTTTGGTCTGACAGTCAGATGAGTTATGTTTTGCTTATTCTGCATATAATGCATTATGGAGTGGGCCAGACCACCAAGCCCTGTGTGGCTGTGGTTTCCATTGTTATGATGCTTACATCAGTGTGCTTTATAACTGCTTATGCTGCCTGTTTGCTGACAATAGGCTTTTGTAAAATCAAGCAAGTGCTGGTAGTTTGATTGTATGCTGTGTCATACTTTTTTCTTCTGCGTGCCCACAGCTGTCTTTGTTTGCATGTTTCGTACCTTACACATGACAGCATCTCCATTATTCAACCACAAATAAAAAAGACCACGAATTGAAACTACATTCATGAATATAAATGGTTTGGGATGGAGGGCCTCAATTGATTAAAATAAGTTGTCATGATGAAGCCCAGATATGCAACTCTCACTCCCTCTAAGTGAAACAGAAAATCAGCAGCATTTGAAGCAAGGAAAGGAAGGAAGGCAAAATGTGTCTGATTTCATGGCATGTATTGATATAATGCCTCTGCTCATCCTTTGCGGTGAAACCAAGGAAACCATGACCATGAGCAATAGACACAATACCAAAACCTTACAAGGCTTCTAATATCTAATGGCTTTGAGCTGTTAAGGCCCTTACACACCGGGGACGTGACAAATAAAAGACATGAAATATGAAATATTCACCATTCATACTGGCAGTGATGCGAATATGCGACAGCCACACAATTATGATCCAAAGTTTCGCTTTACATTGGGTGGTTCTTTGTGTCCATGTTGTGCTTTAGAACTGCACAAAGCACACCTACTTGTTGATTATCCCTCACATATTCAATGTGAAGTATAATCAACGGTTTGTTTACAGAAGTCAAACCTGCTGTGCCACTGTCGTCTTGTTACCAATTCTACTACCTCCAACACAGCAGCTCACCATCTGATCACTATCCTGACAGCTGGGCTGTTCAGTGATGCTTCACCACACACTGTCCTTCATGTTGTTGTCTTTGTAAAGTTTGTGTCCCTTGTCAAACAAGACAGGGTGGTGAGAGACACAGGTTGTTAACATTTTTGTCACGGTGTTGTGTAGATGAGTTTATTCATCAGAAAAATCGACCTCACTCCGAAGAAAACTTGTGTCGCACTTTTGCTGCAAATAATAAAAAATATTGACGTGCGAATTACTTGCACAAAAAAGACGTCCCCGTTGTCAAAGGGTCCATACTGTGAGAAAACGCCAGAAATATTTGTGAGTCACGTGAGGTTTTTTTCTGCCACATGGAGAGCATTTAAATGCGTGGCACTTATGTCTCCTTTTCCAACTGAGTTAAGCACCCACTCCTTAATAGATTATTATGCATCTACTACTGTTTTTTAAAAGTGATGTCGTAGCTGGCTTGTTCCAGATCCCTTTCTTATTCTTTTATTTTTAATTAATGACTACACAAGTTCTGGGAATACAGTGAAATAGTGTTTGTATTTGCTGATCAGTACAAGATGCTACAGTTTTGCTTCACTACTTCACTTGTTGAGATGCTTGGGTAACATTGGTCTACTAGAGTCCAGTTTTACTGTCTGCTTCCCTGAGAGGCACATGCTTGTTAAAATGATCACCACTTTTTTTCTGCACACACATCAAAATTTAAAGGGGACATGTTGTGTTCACTTCCAGCTTGATATTTTTTGGATATTTTTATTCTGGCACTCCACTGGAGTATCTTTGCATGATTCACAGGTCAAAAATCATTTTCTCATACCGCCTCTTATGCAACCCCTCAGCTGAGCCTCTGACTGAAAAAAGCATAAGCTGTGGGTGCTTCACTGCCTTCTTCCTATAAGCCCACTTCCCTATGATTGTCCAACTTCCGGAAGCTGAAATCAAGCTGCAGCCTCATGCTCATAGTGTTTTTGTTGTTGTTGTTGTTTTAAGTTCTGAGAACAAACTAGACAACTAATCATAAATCAATATTTAAACTTCTCAGATACATCTGTACATTTTTTTAGCCCAAATGTACCTTTGAATGACAGTGACCAGCACAAACATACAGATAAAACATGATCTCTCAATCACAATCCATATGTAAAAATATTTCAATATATGCCCATGTTAATAGGTACATATATATATATGTATAGATATAGGAAATAGCTTTACTGTCAACTGAATGGAAAATGTTTGCTGTCAGGAAATATCAACTTTAAAGTTGCTTGTAAAGGGTTTTTTTTCTTTTTTTGCTGTTGCCAAACTACTGGACACTAAACCTGCACCACTGGTTATTTGTATGCTGCAGTACATTTAGTGCTGACACTAATACTACTGCTAAGAGAGGGGGACTATAGAAAGAAATTTGTTGAAAGCTGTCACCAGCAAAAAGCAGAAAATAACCTATTAGAAACTTCAGAGTTCAGATCTTCTGTCTCACTACTTTTACAAATGTTTACCTTATGATTTGGTGGTCATGTTTTTTAGGGTCATCAAATGTAACATTGTATCTTTGACAGATAACATGGAAAAGCACAATAGGACCTCTTATAAGGAGCCATATTATGCCCCTTTTCCACAAATGAAAATAGTTCCCAGGTGTCTTAAAGACATGTCTGTGACATGCTTTGATCAAAATACTCCAAGGATCAAACATCACAGCTCTTTTCATCCACTCAAAACAGCCCTGTTCAGAACGGCTGGTTTCAGTGCCTGTCCCTT